>KN891241.1:9875-26107 GCA_000934455.1 Apostichopus parvimensis
GCTTGTATAAAGCTAAATATCAAGCCAATTTTACCTAAATAAATTGGTATTGTACAGTAGCTATGTTAACAAACTTCCAGATTATCTGGGAAAAAGTACATTTAACACATAGTGTAAGCATACAAGATAGAAACATGTCCAACAAGCTGTGAATGACAAGAATAAGGCCGACCCATCTGACACAACAGTTGTTGATGACAGCAGAAGGTTGAGGAAAAAGATTAACATCACCTTGGCCACTTTGTGGCTGCTATTTCTTAAAACCCTGTTTAAAAGTACAGCTGATGCACACCTCATCTTGAAGTGTTTGACATCAGTTCGTAGATGATAGAGGACCTGCCTGGGTTATTAGAGGGTGTACAGTGGGGTGTTCTATTGTCCCTTCAAGTATTCCCTGTGTAGTTCCTTGGCTATTGTGTTCAGCTGAATGTTCGCCGTTCCTTCATATATGCAACCTATCGAAAAAGAGAAAAAACAAAATTGATAAAATCTTGTCAAATACTTAATAATATGATGATTTTTGACCCAAAACAACCAGATTTTTGTTTTGCCTCGTCAGATATCAAAGCTAATACATTGTGTTATGGGAACTGGCGGTTACTAATACTTGGTCCAACCTGTGATGTCATACTGCTTCAAGTTGGTATAAGAACGTTTTCCTTTTTAAATTTCGTACTCTCAGAGCAACGGTAAAGAGTGACGTCCATGTGGACAATAACGAGGTTAATTAATTTGTTACTTCAGCGACGACATTTGCAGCAACAAAAGTTAATAAGGTAATACTTGAAATATTAACCCTTCCATCTCTAGTGAAACCTACGACTGTCCCTTTTAGACTTGATCAAGTATTTTACTATTTTTATATGTAAAAGAACATCAACCCCTGATATCTCTCAAACTATTTAAAGAAATAAAGTATAAAGAAATAGAGAAATAAAGAAAAAAAGAAATAAAGAAAATAAAGAATGTTATTGTTTACCTCTTGTTTCGTAAGAGTGGTTACCCTTTGCGGCAGTCTGCAAACATTTTACTGTCAGGTAGGTATCCACTGCACGAAGGTTATATATTCTTTGAATTAACTCGGACTACTATTTGGGACTTTTAAGGACATTACTCACCAATTTTACAGTCTCTGTAGAACTTCTCCAATGGATAAGCTGTGGTGAAGCCGACGCCCCCCATCAGCTCGATGCATCTGGATGTCACCTCCGTGGCTACTTCTCCCGCCATGTATTTGGCCATGGATGCCTGCTTTATGAACGGCAGCCCATTTTCCTTTAACCTTGCTGCGTTGTAGACGAGCACCCTGGCAATTTCAAGTTTAGTGGCAAGATTGGCCACCATGTGCTGCACCGCCTGCCAGAAAGCAATTCAAGCCGTCGGGCGAATTAATTATTCTTATATCACAATTATGAATGTCTCACATTCAACCCACCTCACTCAGGTGCAACGTTTTGAATGAATGTAATCACTTGAATGAATGTAATCACAAGAAATATTTCTTCTAATCCCAAAAGGTGCAGTTAGGTGGTAACCTTAGTAAATTAATGAAAACAACCAAGGTATGATATGCATGTGTTTTATGTCTAAACTAAAGTTTGGTGTGAACATTTTAAAGATAGGCATTCTTGGGCTTTTAATTACTTATTCTGATATCTTAGTGATAAACTTCTAAGATAGATATTCAATGCTGAAAGTGCAATTGCACAATTGTTACAGCACCTTTTATTTTTTAATTTTCAAAACTTGCTAATTTCTGAGTTAGTGGGTGGGAAATGAAAATGGATTTTATGAATTTCCCACAAAATTATATAATAGTGACTTCAAATATTGTTCAACAAAACCATTAATTTGTGGGGAAAAAATGTAGGGCATAATCATTTAATCCAGGAGATAAAACCATAGCCAAAATTATTCAATATCAATTTACCACAAAGTTAACATATATAATATGTTGACAGTAATTCTCATAATTATTCCAATGTTTGGTTGCTCTTATATCTTTATCTCTGACATGAAAATGAAACTTTGTGTGCACACTAATTTACCGGGTGGGGAACATAACTTACTGGGTTGGGGGAAATTAATTTACTGGGTGGGGGAATACTAATTCACTGGGTGGGGGGAAATAGTTTACTGGGTGGGGGGAATAATTTACTGGGTGGGGAAAATAATTAACAGGATGGGTAATAGGTAATTGCCCACCCAGTTAGTGTGTTATTTATTTCGCTGCTCTACATCATGAAAGATATCTTTCACACTTTATACAGCAAACAACAAAAACAAGTTTGGTCAAAGCCAAACTTGTTACTTGATACCAGGGGATATTGAAACCAATGTTGTGAATATAACTCTTAATACAAGGTAATCATTTTCTGTACAAAAGGGCCAAAGAAAGATGAACGAAGCTAGAGAGACTGGAGTCAAATCGAGAAAATCGATGAAATCAGTTGAATTTACGTAGCAAACTAGTTACAGCAAGAACAAACAAAGTGCAATCGCAGAGCGATACAACATCTTCAGTTCTTTTTACAAATGTGTGATATCCACCCACCCCCCCTCCCCCCCCAAAAAAAAACAGTGCAAGACGATTGGAAATGCATTGTTGAATGTCAGACACAGATTTGGACCAACCATATGGAATTAATGCATAAATACAAAAAACATAAAACTGACTAGAATACTTTATAGTAAGCTTGAGATTTGATTAGCATTTACAACTATCTATATCCTTATCCCTCAACTTAAATAATTCCCACCGTTTTATTAAATTGTTTCTTATGTATTTGAGTTTCAAATTATTTGCTACACTTACCTGAAATTCATAGATGGACTTATCAAACTGCCTCCTCTCCAAAACATAGGGAAATGTACAATCAAACGCCCCTTGAGCCAGTCCCAGCATCTGCAAGAATTCAAGCAAAATAAATAAATAGTTCAGTGAAAATGGATTATGAAAGGATGTATTAATTAATATGAGTTATGTAATGGCTAAAGAGAGACAAGAAAGAAAGCACAAATTATATTACACCAGACAGAAAACATACACATTAAGTTTAATCTACTGTTGACTGTAGATTCAGATTTTTACCTGTAACAGCAGAAGGAGGCACAATATTAAAAGCAACTGGTTGGATCTAAAAGCCTCTCAGACACTAGCACTTTCAAGAAAGATACATATATAATTTCTTCATAAAAATCAATAATAATTAGCAGTTATTTTTACGACGCTTAAGCGACCACAAATGTGGGAGAAACCCACAAGGGCTTATGGATTACAACTTACACGTCTGGTGGTTTCGAATTCATCATTTTAAATCAATTTTGGAATCTTTTCAATTTAGAGAATCATTTCAGATGGGAAAACTGTAGATTGCTCTTGGATGAAAATCCCACCTTACTATGACCCGGTCGAGAATCGAACCCGGAACCTTCTGATTGCTAAGCCTCATGGCTTCAAATATAATTTCTTTCAATCATTCTGTCCGTCGACTTGGTCCAAATTATTGGAATTCACAACTTTTGTCTATTAAAACATTCGACTTCTGTTGCAAGCTTTAACTCTTAAAGTTGAAGAATTTCTATTGTTTTTTTCTTCAGGATTTTGATTGTATGTAGTGGTACATGCTTTGTCTTTGTAAAGAGCTTAGATCTTTGCTCTTGTAGAGTTGTATTTAGTTCCATATAAATGTATTATTATATTTATTACATAACTAGCACAATATTTGCAGAAATGTCATTAGAGATGTTTAATACATTAATGTGTTACTTTTCAGTTTGAACAACCACTAACCATCCGACTAATTTCAGTAATGCCCTGACATAGCCATTGAGGGTAAAGTTTAAGGTTTTCATTAACATTTTCTTTCTGAAGACTGGAACTCACCTGTGCTCCAATGCCAATCCTTCCTTCATTCAGAGATCCGATGGCTATTTTGTAGCCTTCACCCACATTGCCGATCACATTTGTCTCTGGTATCTATAAAGGAGAGATTAACAAGGAAACCTTGATAATGTAACTCCTGCCAACGATTGATCAAGCTATTGATTAGCTATAAACTAATAGTTAAGTATCATAGTTCGGCCATTTTGGAAACATTGCATCTGTCTGTTGTAGACACATGAAGAGTAAGCACACACATATATTGACAAGAAACATTTTAAGTGTAGGAAACATTTATAGCGGTGAACCCACAGAAATAACTTCATAGAAATACCATGTCATGGTATGCTATATTACTGTACAAAAATGATATAAGCTGATAGCAGGGAATAGCTTATCTGGTATCACATCGCAAAATGCTATGCAGGAATGGGCAAATTGCTATATAAGTGCAAAGATGCATAGTAGTTTCTGTACACAGTAAAGAAGAGACTAAGTTAAAGGATTCAAGACTGCTATGTAAAATCTGAACACTACATTATTCCCTGGACAGGATATCAGACTTGTAGTGAGACCATACCGGTACTCATATTCTAATAAATTAACCTTGTTCTCATAATCTCCCTTATTCTGAATACCCTTAAAGAGCTTAAGTAATTATAAATGACTACCTCTCTATATCTTGATCAAACTTTTACAACATCAACATTAAGCGAGTGATTTCTCATTGCAGTATTTGTCTTTTAAGCTGCACTAAACAACCGATCTCTATAGTAAACAGTTTTCATTGCGTAGCGCCATCAGTATGCCACTTAATCTCCCTCCGTGCATTTCTACACAGAAGCTTCTTGTAGCAGCCAAAAACAACCCTGTTAATGCTGACTAAATTATTTCCACAAAAAAAAATCAAATAATAAAGACATCCTTCTCCTCCACACCCTTATTAAAGACATCATCCTGAGCTATCTGGTGATTAAAATCTAAAACCTAAAATAATCTGAAATCTTCTCTTGATAAGCTAGACATTTTAAACTGGGAAAAGGCCTTGGCTTTGGCAGAGGGAAGGGGAGCCCCTAGGTTAGGCACCACTTTGGCTAGAGGGCTTGTGAGTAGAAAGTCTGGTAGGAAAGTTTACTTCCAGGGAACACCCCAGCCACTGTTTTTTTTCTATTTCTCACTTTCATGGTTAGTTAATTTACAGGCAGGGTAGTTTTGCCAGGGCTGGTTACCCCCCCCCCCCCCATCCCCTTCCCAGCACAGTCAGCTTCTCTTAACTCTGACTGGTTCTTGTTTAATTTTTAAGCTTCCATTCTGAATAATTTTCCTCTCTAATTTTGTAACTTTTCACACATTTTGCCACATTTATTCTGCTTTCTATATACACCATCCTGCAGGAGCTGATAGATGGCTATGTAAATCAAGGAAATGCAAAAACCTACCTGCCATCAAAGACACCTTTGATAATAAGACTAAAGTATTGATAAAACATCAGTTACACAAAGCATCTAGCATATCAATTTGATGCTAATCAAGGCTATGTAATTGACTGACTGTAAGCAATATAAAAAATAACAAAATGTTCCCCTAAAACATTAACTTAATTATGGCTCACACTTGTACCAAATATACAACGAATACCTGTTAATATATGCCAAACTCACCTTACAATCTGTGAATGTTATTGGACAGGTAGGCGAGGCACGCAGACCTAGCTTATCTTCTGGTTTCTCCACGGTAAGTCCAGGCGTATCGGCATCCACCACAAAGCAAGTAATACCTTTGTAACCCTGTCCAGGAGAAGAAAAGAACCCAGAGAAATATCAGATTTTTTAATTTGTACATGGTTATCGCCTTGAGTCGCAAATTATTAGGGACATAATGATTCAGAACGACTGGGAGCCTATTTGTTTTCGAAGAATTGTTCAGTGACAGAGGTCTACATATGTAAGTGAACCTTGTTGTGAATGTCTGTCTGGCATCTGTTCCTTTTAGTTATAAGAAGTTATTACCATTTTTGTGTTGGAGGAGGAGTGGGCTGGAGGGGGGCCATCTGTTAGATGGGTTATTCGATGCATAACAAATATAACTACTCTTTTCAAGAAAAGATTGTGTTACAAAGATTGAATGTCCTCACTGGTTTCAGACAGTACATTGTTTCCTTAGACCAGGACATTACAGAGCCTGTAGGAAGAACTGGAGTATCAAGTTTTAAGGGAAAAAAATGAAAGCTTTCCATTGACAATGGAATAGATATTAACAAAATTCAATACCCTTCCTTAACCACCAATGATGTACAGTTCCACAAATTGGATGCAGAGACTTGAAAATACATTTATTAATTTTGTTGGATTTTCTTTTTACAGAATGAATCAAAGTTTTTGCAGACATAAACTAGTATTCATCTTATCTCTCAGTCTAACTGTTAAACTTTAACACCAACCTTGTCTAAATCAGCATTTGCAAAGACGATAAATACTCCAGCAAAACTGGCATTGCTGATCCAAAGTTTAGAGCCATTCAGTATGTAGTGATCTCCCTCTTTCCTGGCAGTGGTCTTTAATGCAAACGCATCTGTACCAGCGCCAGCCTCGGACAGACAGAAGCTGCCAACCTATCAAGAAAGAAAACAACGAGAAATGACGGCAATGTCCACAAGTTGCCGGGCTCACTAGATCTAGGATACATTTTGAGAATGGTGACAGATCTATCTTTACGAGGGTTAAAAGACAGACTATAAATGAATAAACAGAAATAGGTTAAATCTATCATCCAATAACTGGCATATGTCGTGATGGCTCTATCCCTACAGCATTTCCATCCTAGCAGTACTGTAACTAAAATAGACAGAGGACAAAAGTAAAATAGTTCAGCATTCGAAGAAGGGCCAGCGAGGATCAAACATCCTATAATGTTGCATCCTATAACGTCCAATAACGTTGTCCTATAACGATTAGATTGTAAGTTGTCAGTGTCAGATTAGAGTCCACTTGCAGTGGTTTCATCTAACTTTAAATATTTACCTAGTACGCCTGTCATTTGGCAGTAGATAAGCACTTTGTTATTCCAGAGTTTTCATTCTTTGAGTACCAATAAATATCACAAGACCAATAACATTGAAAAATTTTCATGGCCAACAGGCCTTAAACCAGTCAAGTCACACCTTAAATTAGTCAACACTAGGTTCACAGTCACAAATCCACAATTCCATACTAAAACAAATACATCAGAGAAGTCCCTTCTCTACAACAAAGAGATAAGTAAGTGCATCATGAAAAGAAGAACAGGCAATTACTCACCGATTCTGAGACAAGCTTTGGAAGGTATTTTCGCTTGAGTTCCTCGGAAGCGTACCGTCTAAAGATGAGAGCTATGAGGGTGTTGTGTATATCGCAGCAGACACTGATCGATGGGTCGACTTTGGCAATCTCTTCTATGATCAGGTTCGTGATGAAGAATGTCGACTGTGGACCTCCATACTCCTCTTCGACTTCTATCCCCATAAACTGAAAATATAAAAAAATAATTATATCACTTTTTGAGGAGGTTGTCAGATACTTGTTTTTAAGTACAACTTGTATTTATACATCCCCACTTCTTTAGGGAACATTTTTTCTTTCACTTATGTGACTAACTCCTCTCATGTAATATTTTTTTATCAACCACTTTGAATTTTTTCTTAGTCTTTAATAATGACCTACGGTACTGTATGCAGCAACTTTATCAACTTAGTTTACATGTACAATATCAATATGACCTCATCTACCATCATCTACAAAAAAAAGCAGTTCAATATGCTCAATGATACAGGCAATATCCTTTCAGTGCCCGGTACACACAAACATGGACATCTTTCCTTTACTGAGTAACATCTGATATGCACCACACAACATAGCTGTACATTAATATAAATGGCAGTAATGATCAAAACCTTCTTGACATAGTGAACATGTATGCAGCACACCAGCATGTCTTCTCCTGTTTTTCTTCACTCTTTATAAAGGACTCACCCCATTTTCGAATAGTCCCTTAATGACACCCATGTCGGTCTCCTTTCGCTCATCCATCTGTCTCACTAATGGTCCGATCTGCTCTCGGGCAAACTTAGCCGCTGCATCCTTCATCATCTGTTCTTCCTCTGAGAGTTGGGTGACAGCCGGTACAACCCCTTCCAGTGAGTATTCCGGTTGCGGTACGGTCGACAATGTCCTTATTCTCTGAGTGTGCCGTATGGCATGGTAAGGCCGATTCAACGGCAACGTTAACCTATTCACAGCTCTCAAGCCCTGGGGTAAAACATAAACTTGCTGTAATTGCAATATGATATTTCAAAAATATACAGCCTACCACGTCCAGTTGATATGTATGTAGCATTGGCATTGCACATAATACACTCTCACACTCACACCACAGTTCACAAATCGTTCTTTGAAATCTCTGAAATAAAATTCATTAAAGTTTCGTTGTGACGACTGTAGGAACTGTATGCAGCGTGGGTTATGTCGCAATCTGCATTTGTCCAGATGTCATCACGTTCGCGTACTGTTCAAAGTATATTTGAAAGAGCCATCTAAAACTATAAAATCTTTTCTCTGTCAAACACAATAATATCGTTCTCATATTTTGAAAACATGTTGGAAAATTGTTTATCAAGTTTTAAGGTAACTTCTAAGGACTACTCAGACAATTCTTCTAATGTGTATAACATTTATAACTACAGTACTCATATATTATATCGAACATTGATTGAATACCACCACCAGAATGGCTACTTTGCCATTTTCAAATCGATATATAAATCTGGCTAAATTTGGTCTAAACTGTAGACGTTGTGGCTAAATTCAGAAAGGCACTTTTACCCTTGTAATATCATAAATTGTTCCCAAATTTGGGGACCCCTACATATAAAATCATTGTTGGAATTTATTTGACATTCCGCCTGGGCTGGAAATGTGTATTATAAATAGTAGAATAAGTCAAAAACTCCTCAAACAGAGTAACTTTACCTTCAGTTATCAGAAAAAAATTCTGAAGTTCAACAGCCTTGTAAATATGAGGTCACCCCAGGTGAGGCAGGGTAGGGGGAGAGGCAATGTGAAGGTAATTAACTGTAGCATTTGGAATATTTGTTGTGAAATTATTACCTTGAATGGATTCATAAGGAAGGTAACTTTACAGAGTAACTTTACCTTCAGTTATCAGAAAAAAATCAATTCTGAAGTTCAACAGCCTTGTAAATATAAGGTCACCCCAGGTGAGGCAGGGTAGGGGGAGAGGGAATGTGAAGGTAATTAACTGTAGCATTTGGAATATTTGTTGTGAAATTATTACCTTGAATGGATTCATAAGGAAGGTAAACAAGTTGCACATTCAATTCTGGCACAGCAGTGGTAGGACTAGTATTGCTATGGTTACCTGGAACAATTTGTGCGAGTATCAAATTAGGGGTACAGACGATATTACTGTGCTGTCCTGTATAGGCCTAGGCTAATATGACCAGACGTCCTTGATTTCTGGGGGCAATCCCTGGATTTCATGTGCCAGTTTTATGTACTGACCCTGGGATATGCCTGAAATTTGTTAAAAGGCCCTCTATAGTTTAAATTTTACCAGCTACTGTTAGTCAGCATTAGCCTTATCATTCATATTACTAATATTAGGTCTAAAGCCTCAAGTCAAGGGAATGAACACAATCATAATGTTATGTTAGGCTACGACTGACGAGACTACTCAACGTCGTTCGGTTAGGCGCTAGGCTAAGCCATTTAAGTTTCAACGTGGATGATAATAAATCTGATTTGTTTTAGTTTCGCGCAACAGACATGACCATCGAAATTATTCTTACCAAATTTATCCTCGTTAAAATTCCCATGATTCGTTTGGTAGGCTGTTGATGGACAATGTTATTCAAAAAGGCTGAGTCTACTCTTGGTATTAGGTTCGGTTTGCTGTGATCGTGGACTCATCAGGATGCATACCTCTGTTAGTATTATATTACGTAATGTATGTTGTCATTGTTGGCTACATGTTCGAAGCTAGCGAACAATACACGATGGAACTCGTGCTGTGTGAATTTCACATCGTCTTGTTACATTACCAACATAATTTCCTCTTCATCGACGAAAATGTTTATCTTTATTGGCGAGAATGTAGGGTCAGTTAGTTTGTGTTATTAAGTCAATGTCTGATTAAAATTTCAAAAGCTTTATTAAGTCTTTGTCAAGATGGTACTGGAACACAGAACCAAACCTTTTTATCTACAAATTCAGTTTACAACACAATCCACACTCACATATTCAGAAGCGAGAGTCCTCTAAATAATACATATAACTCTTAAAAAACAGCAACAAAGAAACTAGTTTCCTGATCCTTGAACAGTTCAAAATTAATCAAGTGAAAAATATAGCACTGTCCATTATACCCAAATTACTCAAAGGAGAGAGGATCCCTATCACTTACATCCCTCCCATACGACTATACGTGAAACCCCCACCTCCGAAACAAAAATGTTGCTTGGGGCCTAGTCTTGTTAAGACCCTAGTATGTACAGCCTATGGTACCTTTCTTTTTCACAAGGCTATTTCCCGTATCTATTTGCTGTACTACTTTTTAAGAAAAAGTCACCCAGGAAAGAACATGGGCACGAAAACCAAACTACCAAACGACTGATCCGCTATTTGCTGCACTGCCCAGCGAACGTCCGCGGCAGTGCTTTAGATTGATACTAGTTTGTATCGGACAGATCCTCGGGTATGTGTAAAATACAGTGGGCAAGCACATTCGTGGTAGGCAGAAACGGACTCTGAGGCATGTACAGTTTGCGCGCGAGAAAAAGAGTATTACAAACGACTTGGCCCAGACTAGCTTGGGCCCGTCCACGAGTCACTATCATAATCAATCAGACCAGTGGCAAACCTAAAATTCTTGGGGAAAACTATTGAACGCATTATTTCTAGTCGCATTACTGATCATACTGAATACCAATGATGTCTATGATCCATTTCAATCTGCTTATAGGGCTAATCATGGTATTGAGACTGCTCTACTTCGAGTAAGCAGCGATATACTTTCTGAAATGGATAATGGTAGAATCATGAGTGGCTATGGTTCTTTTAGATTTGAGTGCCGCATTCGACACTGTGGACCATGAAATTCTGCTCTCGCCGCGATTGAATAGTTTCGTGGGTATAGATGCTGTTGCTCTAGAGTGGTGCAACGCATATTTAAACAGGCGACATCAATATGTTTGTACTGGGGATGAATTATCCAATCTTGTATACATGGAATATTCAGTTCCACAGGGTTGAGTCCTTGGGCCCCAGTGGTTCCCTATTTATACACTTCCAATTCGTAGAATTTTGATGAAGCACAATATTTCATATCACGTTTATGCAGACGATACCCAGATTTACATTGATTTCAGTCCTTCTCAAGATGAGAGTGTTAAAGCCATCAGATGCCTTGAAAGTTGCATCAATGATATCCGTTTGTGGATGAGACGTAATTTTTTGAAGCTTAATGAAGAAAAAACTGAGTTTTTGCTTTTTGGTTCTTGTCATCAGCTTGCTAAAATTAATAGTCCATGCATATCAATTGGTAATGTTCAGGTTCGCCCTTCCACTCATGCGCGTAATCTTGGTGTAATTTTGATTCCAATATGTCTATGAAACGCCACATTTCCAAAATAAGAAGTTCTGCTGCATTTCATCTCAGAGGCATCTACAAATTACGAAAATATTTAAATGATAAGGCAACTGAACAAATTGTACATTTTTCATCACTTCAAGGTTGGATATGAGCAATTCCTTACTTCTCGGTCTTCCACAAGAACAGATTCATAGACTCCAATTAATCCAGAACTCAGCTGCGCGTATCGTAACTCATCCTCATAAGCATTGTCATATCCACCCTGTCTTAAAAAAACCTGCACTGGCTACCTGTAAAATATCGTATTATGTATAAAATTATCCTTATTGTTTATAAATCACTTAAAGGACATGGTCCAATGTATATTTCTGACTTATAACATATTTATGTCCCCTCTCGTAAGCTAAGATCCAGCTCTCAATTGTTTTATCTGGAATTAAGTCCAAACATTCTTGTGGGGGGGGGGGGTAGGTCATTTATTGTTTCTGCCCCTCGCTTATGGAACCAACTCCCCTTAAAAATCAGACAAGCATCTATACTCTCTCTAACTTTAAGAAGAGCATCAAATCCCACTTAATGACAAAAGCTTTTATATAATCTTGAACCATTTAGTTTTTCTTCTGTCATTGTTTTGTATTATTTTGTATTATTTGTATCATATCTAATTGTCAATTGCGCCATGAAGATTCTTTGAGTGGTGTGTGCGCATTATAAGTCGTATTATTATTATTAATCAGTATTTCATTTTTCATTCAATTTGTCCACATTCGCGTTCCATGCATATACTAGAACATCAAGTTTGCTGTAACCTTCGACCTCTTGGTTCTTACCTGCGTTTCTCGACAGAGGGGAACGATACTCGTTAGTACAACATCCCCTTCATATCCCCTCAAATAAGCTCATCAGGACTATATATGTTACAAAGTGTATGATAATATCATTTAAAATAAGAAGAGTAGTATATTTGTTGCTTGGGACGGTATTTGAGCGAGAAAACGTCTCGATATTTTCAGCTTACCACACAACTATCACTATAATACTAACACTCGCGAACGTACAGTATAAGGGCTAGGCTAATAATAACTCGCAAATGATGTGATTGTGAAGCACTGGATTATGCTATGGTGATATTGGCATTTTATACGCATTTCTCGAGACTAAGCAGTGTTAAAGCGGATTCTTTTATCTCTGATTGAGTAGCAATCGCCTTTCCTTTACTAGGGACTTCCCTTACATGCCAGACTATAGGCTAACTCACCCATACAAAATTGGCAAATGTACATTTCTTCATGTGCAAAGATGTAAAGAAGTTTTTGTACACAGTATTTTTAAAAGAATATGTCTAGGCCTAGCCTAAGTCTATTTAAAACTTTTATACAAAATTTGAATACCAAATCAAATTCCCTGGTAAGTGGTATGGCAGGATTTCAGTGTTCTTCAAACAGAAGAATTTGAATAGCTTTACCCTAGTCTATTATGATTGATTACAAGACCATATGTATTTCCTTATTCAGTACTTTTGTTTCATTTTTATCTCTGATATTAGTGTTATTTTGCTGTAATATTGAGTCAAGTTTTGTTTGCGTAGTTTCCATTAAGCTATACATACGCTTAAGTAAATGATCTTGCTTCCTGATGCAATCACTTTTGTGTAGGCCTATGTTCCGTTGTATGGCCCTTGAGGTTGACTGAAACTGATTGCTGCTTGATCATTGATGCACACCATTCTGGTACTATGAGATGTATTACAGTAAACTACCCTACAACTGAATAAAGCTTTCGGTTGTTACACAATAACTGGTATTTACTATTAACAGGATTTGTGTTTCTTCATTAGACAATGAAGAGGAATCCGTTTGTTACATCATCGCGGAGGAAGAACCGCAAGCGCCATTTCAATGCGCCCTCACATATAAGAAGGAAATTGATGAGTTCATCTTTGTCCAAGGACTTGAGAGCAAAGTACAATGTCAGAACAATGCCAGTCAGGAAGGACGACGAAGTCCAGGTAATCACATACCAGGAAATAATATAGTTTACAGATTCTGTGACATAGCAGTTATGAAGTCTCTGAATTTTGTCTCTCATAAAATACTATGGTTGCTGTGTAGGAACACAGTTATACATCTTTCAACTTGTGTAGTAGCTTGACCATTTTGATATCAGTTATTCCCTGCATTCTTAATGTTCTGCCTGTATGATGTTTTCCTCAAAGTTTGTGTAGCCTACTTTGTAATACACATTAAGCAGTACTAACAAGGCTTTCTAGGTTTGATGACTCTGTGTTGATGGTGCAATGTTGGTCATCAAAAAAAGAACTTCGAATTTTTTGTACACAAAGGCAAAAAGTAGAATTGAGTGAAAAAATTGGTGTGCTGAGAACCTCATGTCAATATGTGAACGATAATAAGTTACGTCATCTGGGTTTAACACGTTTTCTTCTGCAGGTGGTGAGGGGACATTACAAGGGCCAACAAGTTGGCAAAGTGGTACAAGTTTACAGGAAGAAGTTTGTCATTTACATTGAGCGCATCAACAGAGAAAAGGCGAATGGCAACCAAGTATTTGTTGGTATCCATCCAAGCAATGTGAGTTCATATCATTCAAAATTTTGTCTGTGCCCATTATTTTCCTAATGACTTTCTTCCCTTGTATCACAGGCGATGTATTTCATTTCATCGATAAAAGCGAGTCAGTGAGTTTATGTTGTTGTAAAGTGGGTTAGAAGCCATCAATAGGACGTCTTTTAGTGCCATACTATTATGCAAACCTGTAACATGGCTAGGAGTGCCTGTGCTCTGCTTGTGTTGTTCAGAAATCTGGTTCATATGCAAACTTTGTCAGAAACTATTGCAAAGCAATAACATTTTCTCCTAGAATTTCCAGATAGTACTGCAGATAGTGGATTTCTACAAGTAAGTTCAGTGAGAATCAGTCAAAAGGTGTCGATAACAGGGAAATATAATCTGAGTGAAAAACAATCAAATAGTATACATTTCTAGGGTTTGTACGGAGAGTTGCTCTCATTATCGAGGGAATCTTGTGGGAATGAAGTATTGCGGTGTAAATTATAACGATCAAATGCTACCGCCAGAGGTTTTGACTTGGCCTCATCCCAAATTCTATTTGGGTTGAATAAAGAAACACCTGTTTTCAGGGACCCTATCTTTTCTGTTAATAGGCAATATGCTACCAATATCAACAAAAAAATGCGGAGCTCTTGGTAGCCTGTAGCTTTGTAAACATCCCCTTTAAAGACAGAGAACAAAAAAAGCATTTTTAAAAAATTTAAATTTAAAAACTGTTCCTGATTAGGTGCAATAAAACCCTGAGCAACTAGTAGTTACAAAGTATTATACAATAATTTGAGATAAGTTTTTACAAGAGTGGAAAGGAGGAGATGCAGTGGTGTGAGGTGTGACAATAGTAAATCACTGTAACAAACACCGGTCAATAGTGAACGGCCCATTGCAGTGGTCTCTTAAAACGCTCTTTTTCATAGTGGATATATTCTAAACACATTCCCTGTTCATTTTTTTCAGGTTGTCATCACCAAACTGAAGATTGATAGAGACAGGAAGAAGATCTTGGAACGCAAGGATGCTGGAAGGCGTGCTGCAGATGAAAAGCTTAAGGGCAAGCACACAGAAGATGCTGTGGCTGCCACCGCAGAGTAAATATCCACTGCACACTGACAATGATATAAGTTAGAAAACTCAATAAAAATGAAGAAAAAGATACAAATTTGTTGACTGATTTCTGACATGTGTTAACAAGTTTGGATGTGAATTGTGGAGCTATGGAAGGATCTATGCCCTTTGGCACTACTGATTCAACTCAACATAGTAACACTCAAACATGTCTTAATGTATAGGAATAATATGGAGGGTCAGCTTCCTAGCAAAGTACTTTTGAAATGTACCAGAGTTGTTCTTTAATAGCATAGCAATCATGATAGCCCTTGGATAAGTTTTGTTGCAAGTCATTTCATGTGATTTCCAACAACTTGTCCCTTCCCTTCCTGTGTTTAATTTTCCATTTCTTCAATGCAAAGTGGAAAAAAAGTGCTAATATTTTTTGGGGGACTACCAGCCATATCTGCAGAAAATTTAACACAGGTGTCGAAGTTGTGTGCACTTCACATGCAGTGACACACACAGTAGGTCTAATATCAGCACCCAGTGGCAGGGATTGTCCTGGAATTCTATTTTTATCCTTTCTTTAAACTTTGGAGCTGATATACACATCATCAGGCTTGCAGCAGATTCTTTTGGTATAAAGCACACACACTATATAAGCAACTAGATAACCAGTTTTTGCCATTTTGTTTTCCACTTAACCAGTGGCGTGCACAACGGGGGGTGGGGGGGGGGAAGGGCCATGCCCACCTACATCATCAGTCATACATTATTTTTAAGAACCAATTATAGACCTATAAATGCACCTAAACTTCTTCTTGGGGAGGCAAATCATATCCCCCGACCCGTCTACATGGGACCTGCTTTCAACGAACCCACAACCACTACCCCCCCTGTAAAATTTGTGATCTGCCCATCCATAAAGATTTGTGCCTCTACCGAATGTCCATCAATAGAAATTGTCATGTTTGAGCCCGCCTGCCCCTACCTTTGAAATTCTGTGAAAGTCATACACTTAATATGTAACCGTAGTGAAAGGTGGAGGTAGTCTGATAATAGGATAGATG
>KN891241.1:26192-48155 GCA_000934455.1 Apostichopus parvimensis
CCCGTCTACATGGGACCTGCTTTCAACGAACCCACCCCCCATTTGTAAAATTTGTGATCTGCCTACTGCCCATCCATAAAGATTTGTGCATCTACCTAATATCAATTTGAAATTTTCATGTTTGAGCTGCCCGCCTGCCCCTACCTTTGAAATTCTGTGAAAGTCATACACTTAATATGTAACCGTAGTGAAAGGTGGAGGTAGTCTGATAATAGGATAGATGAACCATTGCTAGATTACACATACCCAATTCTTCTTGCCATCACCTTAATGGTCATACCAAATGACCAATCACTTTGCAAAGGGTGTGTGAAATGAATGTTTCAATTGCTCTTTGTGATTTTATATCTCCTCGGCAGGACGTGCTAGCTTGTTGCAATTATCCTTCAACCATTCCATTTAACATTTAGTGAATTTCAAAGCATTTAACTTTGAATCTGATCCATCTTTATATCTCATCATTCAGTAATACAGTGCATGTGTGTTGCAAATTTCAATTCCATACATTTACACAGTACTGTAAAAGAGATTACATTATTAACTGAATACAGATTTACAACAGAAAAAACAAGTGACATACAAACATGCTATAAAATGGTGCAAAGAAAAAAAGTCAGAAGTAACCATTGGGTGTATAGTTCTATGGAGAGCACTGAATATTAGCGATCATAATGTTATCAACTCCAATGCATGCTCTATGCAAACACAATACAGAAAAGAAATACAGAAAATAATAACATAATTGAAGCTGTATTATATTTTCCTCAAAACCTGCTGATATTCACACATTAAAATTAATGGTTTACAATATTGTAAAAAGCAAAGCCTCACATGACTTGACAATTAAATCCTGGTCATTGGTAAGTTTGTTATACCCAAATACGTATCTACAATTGAAACCGTCAATCCCGAGGCACTACAGTGTGCCACATCTACGTGACCCCTAGGAGACTTCCAGGGGTGCAGCCACAAACCAGCACACAACAATACTGACAAGGTTCCTTGCAGGTCTTATACCCAGCAAAATAAACATTCTTGTATTTTTTGAATGGTTTGTACTGTGACTATGTCACTGAACTGTCTGCCTAGTTAATACAACAAAAGAAAAAAAGGTACAGAATGGTAGAAAAATATATGGACTTATGTTTTCTAGACCAAAAAATGCATATAATATTGAATGGTTTGCATGGTCACCTGATTGTCTAGCAAATTTACCCCTCCCCCCCAAAAAAGGGAGGGGGGTATAGAATGATAGAAAAATATGTGGACTAATATATCCATGTACTAATTTAATGTTTTGTATAGTGACTGTCACTGTTGTCTAGTAAAAATACCTAGACAGGGTGTTGCGGGAGGGGGGGGGGGGAGAGGACAAAATTATAGCAAAGTATATGGATTAGTATACCCTAGATTAATTGCCCCACCCCTCACAATTATTCATATATCTTTAGAATGTTTTTTACTAAAATTATTCCACTAGGTTCTCTAGTAAATATACAAGTTCTGTGTGCTTTCAAACCATGATTGATTGGAACTGCTTGTTCTTTTGTTGAATTTTCTCTTGTGATCAAATAGTACCATTCATTTTCTTAAATATATTTTGATGCTATCTGTTGGGTCATATTTAAAAACAACCTAGCCTATAAAAAGATTTCAGAATTGCTAAAAACCATCCTGGATTGAAATTTAAACAATTTCATAAGATGTATAAATATAACTTTATATGTTTAGTCATCAGTTATAACCCTGTATTGAACAGGATTTCATCACATTAAAAAAGCATAACACAATTAAAAGGTAGTCAGTGTAGGCCCCAAATTATACATGCTATAATTGCTAGAAGTTTTCAAAAAGTACTTTCCTGGAAGTCTTTACCCTCCAAATTGTTCTCAGACATTTTTTAAGGAACACACAAGATGACTGAATGTCCCAGTGAGGAAAATTTACTCGAAGGTTTTAATATTTGAATATCTAGCATATTTGGGGCCAATACAGCATGTCTTTAAATGTCATCAGTATTGGCCCCAAATTTTAGCCTGCAGATTCTGCATCTCCAAATTACTTCCACACATTGAGGAGTGTTCAATTACACAAGAAGAAAAACAAATACAAGTAAAGAATACATTAAAGGGTGTGAAGGCTCGTCTCACAAAGAAACGTCTCATGCCGGTAATCTGACCTCGTTTCGAATGAGGTGTAACAGAAGTGTCAGACGCCACCATCGATCGCAGAAAATACACACACAGCTTGCTACCGTCGGTAATTAGACACTAGTGTACAGTCAATACATACAGCTACAGTCAATAACCACAACACAGTGTACATAGCAGTGGTGGACATCTCAGGTCTAGATAAAAAATAACAAGGTAACACGTTTCATTATTGTCTGCATTTTGTAGTGACAAGAAGAAAACTTTAGTTGCAAGCAATGGAAAATTAACTTTTTCAGAGCACGGCACGCGGTTTTGGGCGAGTCTTCAATGCCTTTAAATTGACATGATTATAAAGTATTATTTCAATCGAAATGATATCAAAAGTAAAATGCTCTTTGAGCTATGTATAAATACTTATGGAAGAACAATGACTATGAATGAACATTTGGATACAATACATAATTATGTTAATTAACCTCTTTGCATGCACAATTAGCACATCTTCAAACTTGAAGAAACCTCTTACGTTGCTTAACTAAGTACTAGGCAATAACCACGCTTACCCCATTTACACCTTACTCTCATAATGGAGTAATACTGGCTCATGATAACATGCAGAAACGGTTCTCCCAATCCTCCCATACACCCAGTGGTGTAGTAAGGGGGCAACCTGGCCCAGGTGCAGTAATAGAAATGGGTCCGCAAAGAAGAGTCTAAATTTACCCAATCCCAACTATGGTTTGGGCTTGGTTGAGACTGTTCTTTTTAAATTTGGGCACCTTTACACTACCAAATATAGCACTCATAAGCTTTCTCTATTGCGGAGAGGGTTTCGTTTGGATTCCCAATTTGGGTATCGGGAGAGAACTTTAAAAAACTGTACTTAACAGAATTTAAGACGTGTAAAAGTAAGTGAGCCTGACGTTATTTAAGATATAAAAAGATGAAAACAATCTTCTAATTTTAAAACCTGTCTTATTTTTTGGTCCATGACACCAGTCCTCCCGGGAGCACAGGCCTCCTTTCGCCACTGCACGCTACCCAACCATTCTCTCATCAACCATAAGAGAAAGCAAAAGCCAACTTAATCTACCTACTTATTACCAGATTAACTCATATTAATAATGCAATGCTACTTACACAAGTGAAATATCAATTTTTTTTATATTTTGTGTTAAAAAGTCTACTTTGGATGAAAAATGAAAGACTACTTCACTCCAAACCATGTTGTATGGCTAGGTACATCTACTTAGTATTACAAAGGTTTCAGGCTTGTCTCTAAAAGTAAACAGACTTTGGAGATCTTCACAAATCCGATCCCACAGAAATGAAAGCAATCGTCAATATAGTTCTGTGCAATGGAATGTTATACTGCAGGAAATGAAACATGTTATTTAAGTATAAAAAAAAAAGGGAATACGTGTAATTACTGAATGAAGAAACCAGTGCGTTTAATATTACACAGACCACACAATGCCTGATCCGTACAAACAAGCCACTGTTGAAAAGTGAATGTGTTACCCCACTGCAAGAATTGAATACTTATTAACACTAATTTAGTAAAAATGCTCGAAGTACTGATAGAGAACTCACACACCCTATGCCTTATTCATAAATCAATAAGTGAATGCAGTTGTGTATTTGCAAACAACCAAATGCTCTAACATATTTAATGCTGCCAAACTTGCGGACAATAGAAACAGAAGCTGTGTATGATTATTATAAACCATGTAAACATTTAGCCTTTACACAAAAAACCTGGGTTGTGACTTGCTACGTACATCACATGATCGAAAATAAAAATGAGTGTTGAGCCTTAAGCAAATCGAAAACAGACATAGAAATCTCTGCTTTCACATAGCTGCAAAATCCGTCTTGACGATCTGGGCAGAATTATACCCCGGTGCTCCCATCACACCGCCACCTGTCAACGAGAGGGAAAGAGAAGCTTACAAAACACTAGCAAACAACAATATTCTTTCCATCCAGGTAATCGCAAGTTTAATTTGATCAATAACAAATGACATCTTTGTTGTCAAATGTCTATAATATGTCCTTAAAGTTATGCTGTGTTGGCCCCGAATATGCTAGATATTCAAATATGGTCACCTTTGGTCAAAATTCTTAAACTGTTTTTATTATGACCTTGGAGGAAATTTTCCGCACTGGGACATTCAGTCATCTTGTGTGTTCCTTAAAATTGTCTGAGAACGATTTGGTGAGTAAAGCCCTCAAGGAAAGTACTTTTTGAAAACTTCTAGCAATCATAGCATGCTATAATTTGGGGCCTATGCTGACTATCTTAAAGAGTGTGTATGCAATACTTGAATAGTTTGAAATATCCTGACAACAGCAAATAATAACGGAGGCCTCTTTTGATCATGTATTATTTATATTTTGATTATTATTTTGATCATGTATTATTTCAGTACATTGCTTTTTATCTTAGGTAACAGCCATACTTAAAAAACCTTGCACTGCCATGATATAAAGATGGAGGACATACTCCCCAGAGGCATCAAGAGTCACCGAACAACCGTGGGGGGGGGGAGGGGAACATTATGTCACTTTGGTGTCCCATCTTTAACTCTTCAATTGCCCTCAATTTTATTATGGAAATAGGAATACATCTTTATCCCATATTTATCTGTACCCCCCCCCACTCCCCTCCCCATAATTTCCCAGGCTCCCTTACAAACCCATGACTGTAGAATCCCAGCAGATGTCGGCTATCATCATGTTAATTCTAATGAATGTTTGCAATGAGTTATTTCAGTACAGCTAATATGAAGCTTGAAGTGGTCGTATTTATCTCCAATAAAACTGAAATGTTTTGCACAGTGGGATATAAGCTGCGTCGTTTCGTACATGTTCCTTCACATAGCCTACAGAAGCCTTGCAGATGTACAAGTAGAGTTTCAAGGATGTGTAGCAGTAGGATTCCAAAATATGGAAAGACTTTTTTCGTTTACTGTAGTTTTGTTTAAATCGTTGATATCTGTTTCAACAGTAAAGATTTTAAACATTTTTGGTGGCACTGATGCAACTTAATACCAAGTAATTCAGTTCAAGTTTCAAAATTTCAAGTACAGTCTTGTATCAAGGCGAGGCCTTCCCACACTTCTTTACAACAGTTAACCCCTGGTCATTCATAACTTCTCATACCTACACACTCAGGTGTGCACAATTCAAACAGTTGCTATCCAGGTACTACACTGAGTGCACCAAATTTATGTGTTCACTGGCCGACTTCCAGCCACATACCGGAACAAACAACAAGATAAAAGTTATTTCGCACGTCCCCATTTACACACCTTGGTGAAGAGAGGCAATGATGGTTAACTGCCTTTTTCCTGACCGAGCAACGTAACTTGCAATCCTTTGATTGCAAGTCCATTGCTTTTCCATTTGACCACCCGCCCTCCACGAGTTTCTACTCAATTACCTCATTTTAAGATCATGTTATCATAAAACCAATAACCACCCTTACCTGGATGGGCTCCACTGCCACAGAGGTAAAGCCCTTTGACTGGGGTGCGGTAACTGGAACACCATGGGTATGGTCTGGCTAGGTACAGCTGATCCAGTGACAATGCCCCATGGAAGATATTCTGTGATAACAATTGGTATTACATTCAACATTTTAACACACTAAGCATACAGATATATGCCTCAATGGAGATGATGTTTCAATAAAAGTAAACTTTCCACACTTAGCATACAGATAAATGCTTCAATGGAGATGATGTTTCAATAAAAGTAAACATTACACACTTAGCATACAGAGAAATGCCTCAATGGAGCGGATGTTTCAATAAAAGTAAACATTACACAAAGTTAGGTAATGAGTTCATAATGAGGTTGAAGATTAGATGAGCAAAAAGATGAAAAAAAACAATTCAAACAACGAGCAGCTGATATTGATATCTTATTATTATTTTTTATTTCCTACCACAAGTAAAGGCAACCCCCTAACATATGCAAACTAACTGTAGCATATCTATTTCATGTTTTGTTGCATAATGTGAGGTGCTCTGCTGAAGGCGGCATAAATAAGTTAGGATTGGTAACTTGTGGACTGTCGGAAATGTCCACCTTGCCCACACCTTACCCACTCGTGGTAGTATTGTCTACATGAAGATCAGTGACTTTGAAATGGGAGATCACTTTGACCAAATACCAACAACCTGCTTCCTACCTCCGCCTCCCTCCCTCCCCCTCCCTCCAGGGACAAAAAATCTCCTCTAAGTCTACCACTCAGCAAGACTTTACAATGAGCATGTCCAAATGAAATTTAGTAAAATATATATTATGCCAAATATTTCTTTTAATGAATGGAACAAAACACACAAACGATAAAGAACTTACTCCTCCTGTTAAACCGAATATTCTCTCTAGTTCTGGCGGCGGTAGAATATCAGCACCCACGATACTGTCCTTAAATCCTGGAGCATACTGCTCGACCGCATCAAAGACTAGAATACAAGAAGGAAAACAAGACCAGATTAAGTTTACATTAACACCATGTATGGTATTATAAGTTAACAGAGACACAAACCCAACTATCACAATTAGACTAATGTCATAGAAATAGCTGTCATGAACAACTTTACCCAAACAGGCTCTGTAAAGACAAACATAAGTCCATTTGGGAGATATCACAGGTTTTATCACATCTTCACAGACCAGGATGAAGACTTTGATCAAGTCTAAATATGACATCATCCAGCTACATGTGTTGTTTCAAGTTTTTATATTCTCCTTTCGTTGTATTACGGTGTCTATTTTTCTGTCATGGAGATGGGTTTTGCAAACGCAGAATCTAAAAATCGTAAGCATTAACACTGTTAACATTCTACCTTGAAAATGTGGAAAGGTAAACAATGATAAAGTCAAAGCTTTCAGACGCTAATGGTAATGTGACATCACAGGTTTACAAAATGACAGCTCCCAGAAAAACAACTTTTAAACCAAATCGGCAGCTAAGTAAACATTCCAAATGTATCGCATTTTGAGAAGGAGAAAAAAATCAACAAGAAGATTGTAAAAGGAGACAAGAGCTTAAGAAGAACATGTGACATGATGACATCACAGACCACCTGATGGGATCCACTGGGATGATTGATGGTTTAGCCCAGGGGTGGGCAACCTTTTTGAATGAATGGGCCAGATATAAGGAGTGAAAAATTGACTGGGCCGCACCTAACCAACGACCTGCTGTTGATTTCAAATCTTTGGTTCCGAGAACTTTCATGCAATAGGTATGTGAACTTAATCTGTATTCACAAAAACATAATGTCAATACAGTACAGTTGATAATTAATGGGGATAATAGGCCTACCTGCCAGCATCATTAGTGCCAATAAATTCTAAGCAGCTAGCTCGTTTTTTGTGATGATGTAAAATAGATTGAATTTTTTCCTTTTTCTTGAGACATCTCACGTGCTGTATAAAAATCACTGGCGGGCCGCATATGGCCCGCGGGCCGTAAGTTGCCCACCCCAGGTTTAGCCAGTCAAATTAGGTTACAATCATTCAATTATATCTCAAGTTAGGGTAAAGGTATGGAGACGAGGTGATCAGTGCGGTGAGCTTCCCATCATCTGCCAACAGAATATCCCGTTAAGCAATGAGCACTCGATATGACAAACGGTAGAGGACTGGGCAAAGAATAAAACCACTCCCCCGTACCTATGTCAGCATAAGCTTTCTTCGTCTCCTCATCCCATTGTCTACCGTTACTGAGATGGTAGGGTGTATACTGGGTGAAGAATGACAGCACATGGTGACCCTCTGGAGCCAGGGTGGGGTCAACGGTTGAAGGAATACACAGTTCGATCATCGGTCTGAAAATACGGTGATAAATGAAGAGAAGAAATATTCATCAATTTTTTCGACTCAATTCGAATTTTTCTCAGTGTGCTGGTTATGAATATTAGCATAATGAAAAACACCTCATAAATGATAAAGTTGTATATTACAGCATGCATTTATAACAATAACAATATGACACACTCCTTGAACACAAAAGTTTAACTACAGTGGTTATAGCAGTGCACCTACTGTAATGGTTCCATTATTTTGTGCATAGCCACTGTATTATAAGTGCAGGCACTACAAAAAATGATGAAAGGACCTACATTTATCAATAATCACAAACAGCAAACAGATTGTTGGAAATAGGTGTTGGTACCAACAATGTCTTGATAATGGAAATTTGTGAGTACTTCTTTTCTGATATTTTTGTAAAATGGGGGAAGGGGGGGGCACACATTCACTTCACTGTTCAGCACCAGGGCTCTAAATGGAGGCTGAAATTCCTAGGAGATGCAAGGGTGCCAGTGCCCTTGAAATGTTCAGAGTTGCCAATTGACTAAAACTACTGGGAGAGGTGAGGACACTCTTGAAAAATGGTTATCCTTGCTGTTCTAATAAAGTGTAGGAAAGATAAAGGCTACTAATAATATGGTTGTTTTATTATAAACATAAATAGCATTCATATGATGATATGATGTGATCAGCTATTTCAAGATCAGCAAAGTTGCTAGCCATGCACTGATTTTCATAAATATGCATAATTAAGGTTTTGAATGATACTGTATATCCTTAATCAGAATGCTTCATGTCATGAGCAGCTGATTTATAGTTTGATTAACAGTAACTGTCATGATAACTACTTTCTGCTGGATTTGGGGATTGTTACCTTAGACATCATATGTGGTTATGTCGGCATGTTCAAGTTTCCACAAATAACCGCATCCCAACAAATTAGAAGTGTCACTTTCTGAGAAGCAGGTTTAATGAGGTCTTTTTGGATATTCTGACAGAAGTCGATTGTATCTTGATATCCTCACTGTAAAATATTTTTCCTTTCCGAAAATTTATTTAAATATAAATTAATCTCTTTACCTTGCTAAGGAGAGATACCTAAGGTGCTCCATCCACTGTCTTCTTTTGTTTTTATTAGAAGGGAGTGTTGGGGGTGGGGAGGAGGTTGCGGGGGTGGGGGGAGGAGAAAATTAACTTGTGAGATATCAAAGGTTAAATTTCATACCAAAGCACAGCTGTCATTGTGTCCACTAAAGAGCTGCCACTGAGGTAATGAAGTACCGAAATGGTATTATGTAGTGTTAATCCAAGATTCAATACTTGAGTATTTAATTAAATGTTGTATTCAATCACTAGTGGATACCATGATGATACCTCAACAGAATAAGTTTTTTCCTTCGCTGTGGGAGGGAGATCCGCCCCATTCCAAACAGGTCTTTCGCATATGTGGCAGAGGATCGATGGTTATACCTTTCTCATATCCTATTATAGAATTTATTATTTGTGTTCACTCACCTCTTCGGGAGTTCCCCGGCCATTGCACTGGAATAAGCCTCGTTAATCATGTCCGTGTACTCACAGTTCAGATGAATTGTACAAGAGTGGTGAGGGCCGGGCACGTTTTCACCGACGTTTGGCCGAGCTGTAAAGTTCGGCAGCTTATTCACAGCAACTTTTAAGAAGAAAAGGAGCAATTATTTGACCATAAAATGGTTCATACTTTGATATTATTTGATCAATATTCACGCTGGGTTTTATTTATTCGGTGACATTCATATAACAAGTATGCGATTCACAAAAGATAAATCTATTTAGTAAACACAGCCAGGTTTTCAGAATTTGACAATTTGCTGATCTCCACCAAGAGGCATCAACATACAAATAAAGGATCATCGTTAATAAAAATTTCACAAACTATCCAATTTTGGCCACTAACGACCACAAATAACCTTTCACCTCAAGCAACCAAGAACTTGATAATTAGTGAAATCTGCATATGCCAGTATGAAGTTCTTATAGGCTCTGCATGGTGATTATCGCAACACATACCCACGAATACATATATGCCATCACAATACATATAAATCCATGTTATTTGAGCCAGAGGCCATACAGCAATTTCTTTCATACCCGTCAATACTACAGGACTGTTCTTAATATATTTTCAACTTTTGTTTCAAAATTGAAACCTTTCTTCAAGTTTACCATTAATCTTTGTTACAGGGGATGTAGAGTCAAATCCCTTCAAATCCTGAACCAGCTCTGCAGGGATTAGACCACTGGGTAAGAGGTCCATGAAGGTCACCTTAGGGGTAGCATTAGACAAGACGGCTTTGCTTCTGATTTCGGTGCCGTCCTCGAGAACGACTCCGCAGACTTTCTTGTCAGAATCAGAGAGGACAGAGCTGACAGTCTGTAACAAGAAACAGACAAATAAAACTGACTTTTGGACAGCAGGAGGTTGTTGGAAACAATTTGTTTGCTTGCAGATAATTTGGGGGGGGGGGGGGGGACGAAATCATGACAGACAATGCAGTCAATTTGTTTTTCACACGAGATGACTTGAAAACAAAGAACTTTAAAGAATAGATGATTGTTTTACAAATACAATTAATGAGAGGAGTAAACCTCACCCACCCACCCTCCCCCTTCCACGTTAAAATATAAAGACCTAAATTATTTCCCTGAGACCCACGCTACTCCAGAGTCTTCCCAGTGTCAGTACACAATATAGCAATTCATCTTTTTGTTTATGCCAAAATGACTACCATCTATGGCATTTTCTACTATTCATCAGCCCCTCCCCCACCCCCTCTTCTCCCCATTCCTCCAACAGTTCAGAATGTCTCATGTGAGAGTTGACTAAGTCATACACAGGAGAGAAAGATGAGCATTACTTTACTAGGGAGGTTTAACAAAGTAAAAAAGACAATATTTCCGGTGCTCCTAAAAGAAACTCTCTTTTGACTTAAGCCTTAAAATGCAATGTCTTTGAATAGTTGATTGGTATTTAAAGGGCCTAGCAGATGCTAGCAGTTCAAAGGGTACAAGAGAGTTGAAAAGAAAAAATTTACAGAATATTTCTTGTTATTTGAAAGAAGCATACCCAACTACTTTCTTTGTCCTATAAGATTGAGATATTCATGACGAACAACATCCCTAAAACTGGGTAAAATATCTTAGTTTTTCATTTTTCATCTTTCAACATTTCAATGGTGATACCAAGCAGCAGTATTACTTCTGAAACCAATGGCTATATCTGCAACATTTGCAAATTACATTTCTACTTAAGAAAATGAACAAAGTGACACTAAAAAAAGTGATTCAAATTGTTTTTTCTTAAAAAAAACAAGCAGTAGTGGCTCTGTGATGTGTATAGTGGCTCTATGATAGGTCCTTAAGGGAATGGAATTATTCTTAGCTGTGTGAGGCGAGTTGCTAATCATTAGCAGGTCTGTGACGTGTGCCAATTGATGAATGTATTCTTCACTTTCAAGCTAAGCTGTACATAGAAAATAAAAGTACTTTTACCTTGTTAGTCAAGATGGTAGCTCCATGCTCTAGAGCAGCTTCACTGATGCACCTTGATACGGAACCCATTCCACCCTCGGCAAAACCCCACGCACCCTTCTCACCATCAATCTGGCCCATCACATGATGTAGCAGTACATAACTGACAAAGAGAAAGAGAAAAAGAAAAATATAATTATATAATATAATATATTTACACAATAAAACACTATGGTTGCCTGACAGTTAAACCCATCCAGTCTCAGCTGCAAGTGATGTAAAGTAATTCTTCATCGATGACAGTAAAACTGCAGCTAATGTCAATGAATAAACCACCGGGGGCACGGTACTCGGTGAAGGGAACCCTGTCATGGTGGAGTTACGATCGTCATCACAGCTTCCCATGTTTTACCTTTACACTCTATGAAGATTTCTGTTGTGGTAAATTCCATGCGTCTATATATATAATCCAGGTTGATAGCTTTTGACCAGTTTGCTCAGTGGAGTAATTTCCATCATTTCAACAGATGCTATGCATTCCCTAATATCCTTTTAAAGTCAAATTTAGTTGATGTTGTATGAGTTGGCAGAGAATAGAATGAGTAGACTTGCATTGACCATGGTTCATCACCTCTCCATTTTCACTGTTATTTTGTCTTCCTCCATGTTACCATATAGGGTGAATCTAACTAAATCCTCTCCCCCCCCCCCCCCCCCAAACTCTTCACCAACATGACCAGTACAAACACTTGCAATATTGCATAATGCAAATACAACTGGATGTTTTCAAGAGAGATTCCATCAAAGCCCTTTTTTAAATATTTTTTTTTGACATTCTCTGACAATTTAATCAACCGTCAGTTTAAAACATTTCCCTTTAAAAATAAGGGTACATACCTACTGCCTGGTGAATCCGGTGTCAACATTGCTCCGATAACAGAGTCTGTGGCGATAGTAGCCTTGAGTGGCTCGGACTCGAACCATCGATCGAGGATCTGTTCAGAATCAAGAATAGTATACATTGGCCGTCTCTGACGAAATTACTACGTATCATAAACACACAATTAAAGGATAAAGTGGGAAACAAAGACAAATTTGGAAAGATATGAAGAAACTGTGACAGACGTTGACCTCCATTAATTGTCTCGGTTGACGAAGCGTTGGAACTGCCCACCAGGTGAGTGGTAATGGTTCGGAACCTGCTCTAAACGAAACATTCCTTGCTTTTTGTACCTAAATTACTATCATGACAATATACAATGCTAGACACTGCAGGATTAATGGCCCTATGGCACACACATGGAAGCCGACTGGACATGTATGCAATGGACTGCCACCAAACTTCACTTTCCACAAGATTCACTGAATGTAGCATCAAAACTTATCGTACGAATAATTCCGGTGGTATACAAATGTGAAGCTGTACCATAGTTCAACTAAACAGTCAATGTTAACAAGTTAACAATTTCCCCCCAATTCTTATATAGATGCATAGGAAAGTAATATGTAACATTTATATATTGACAAGAGTTATTTCATTGCAAACAAATCCATTTTAATTATAGCATCATGATCTAACCAAGACACCATCAGTATAAAGCCTGACACACCAGACCTTCTTATTCTGTCAGTAGACAGAGCATTACAATTTAATAGAGGTAAAATTATAAAACTTCGATTTAAAAATGCTATTGCAAATTGAGGCTATATCATGGGATTTAATTTTTGACCAACTTACCTTCTTTGCTGGAGCAGTTAGTATTTCATAAAATGCTGGAATATCTTTCCCAAGAGCCAACCCTTTTATAGTGAAAAGGAGATGGTGGTAAGTTGTCAATGATTAAGGCCTCCATTCATCAATCAAATACTTTTAAAACAAACACTGACATTCGCATAAAGGCTGACTAACAGTTTGACATTTAAGGACTGCATGATCTTCGGGAGAGAAACTTGTGAAATATTATGAACATGCTTTGAGAGCTGACATAAGAAAAGACGAAGGGTTTCAGTTTAGCAGTAAAAACTTCCAAATGGTCTTCAGAAAATAAGCAAAACAGCATAGATGGTAGGAATGTCTTGCAATATGAAATTACATTTTAAGCAGCATTGGTACCCAGTAAGGAACTGTTGTTTTTTAAGTAATTGGGAGCATCACAGATACAGGTAAATAGCTCAATTGGTAGAATTAACTTGATATTACACAAGGTTTTAATCCCATCCAAGTTAATCTTTTGAAGCTTTTACAAAACTGACTGATAATATCTCCAACATTTTCCTGCTGTTGATTAACAGCTCACGGTTATATATAAATTTATCAGGACACTTGACTACTCTCTTATCATTATGTATACATAACTGAAGGGCGATCCAACATTGACATTCATAAAGGGAAAATACTACGTCTTTCAAATTATAATCCGTAAGAAAAGAGTATGTGAGAGTCCAATAAAATTTCATTGACCAGTCTCAGATGTTTTAAGGGTCATTTAATGACCGAAATTTCCCGATTTTTCCTTATTGAATTTCCCATTTTCCATTTATGAACGTCCAACATGGACATTCATAAGAGAAAATACCACCACTTTCAAAAACATAATACATAAGAAAAGAGTATGTGAGAGTCCAATAAAACTCCTCGACCAGTCGCAGATGTTTAAAGGGTCATTTCTCGAAAACTAGCAGTGGTATAGAAATCCAATGTTATCTATGATATATCAAAATTAATGATGTGCCTAAAGTCATCCTTTAGGAAACCTGAAGAAATGAACTATTAATAAAGGATGTACACATTTTCCATGTTTTAACCTGTTTGCGTTAATGATTTCAGGGCTGGTATGGCCTTCAACCTCTTTCTGAGTGTCCCCTCAGTGAGGGATTGAATATCTACTGGGTTGATGTCAAGTAATGGTTCGATTGCCTCGCCGAGCTTGGCTATATATTTTTCGTACTCTGGAAACGCCTGCAAATAAATATAACAATGACAATTTTGAAAACAATCAACAAAATAGTATTAAATGAACAAAACCTAAACAATTTAACCAGAATTGAAAGAACACCCAAAGTCACATGATGCGTAATAAATCAGAATGCCAGGAACTTCTAGAAATAAATCAACAGAGAAATTTTAAAATTAACACACGCTTTCCAACAAGATAATTAAGCAACACATTAATTGTTTGTTAGTAAAGAATAAAACACATTCTCCTTATCATGGAGAATGAAAGAAAGGCAATGTGATCAGTTGGACTTAGAGGAGGGAGTGGAGAGGTAGGAGATTTTAAAATCTTTTTCTCATCTGTGAGGGGAGCGGAGGTGGTGAACAACCTCCTTCCTACAAGTATCAACCTCCTTTCTCCTTTTCTAAATCCTGTTACAGGTGAAACCCTTTTTTATTTTGCATTTCATGTTTTAATCAAAACCAACATCGCTCAACTTTGCTGATCTAAATCAGCAAAGTGTAACCATCTTTCTAAAGCATCAATCTAGAAAACTACTGTATCTTCTGTTTTCACTGAAACTAAATGAGACAGAACTTGTAAACACTGCATAATCCATCTTGTGCCAGATTTCTCCCTTATCCTTACCACTTCCACAACCACCAGATTCAAACACCTGGAGTAGATTAATGCAACTTCAAAACCATTTCAAAAATCTTGGCTTATGCAAATGAATTGAACAGCCAAATAAATCTTATCAGCTAGTATAGAGACCAAAATATATCAGGACTCTGGCCAATTAATTCAAATGCTCTTGTTCTGTATGTTTCTTTATCACTCAATTTTCAAGTGTAAAGCATGGCCACACACTGCCCGGACTTAACGAGACCCAACTCAACTCGGCGGCTGTTTGAGATCAAGTTTTTCGATCGGCTGGGTAGATAGTTAAACATCCTGAATGATTGATGAGAACACATGATGACTGTTCTCTCTCAATGGACAGTGCTCGTTTATTTTACCAATGATTCGTTCTGTTTCATACAACTGCAGTTTTAGTACTGAAGGGCCAGCATATTGCTAAATGCCAGTCCGGAAAACGCTCCATGTTGCCAATGCAACTAAAAACCCTTGATTCATTGGTAAACTTATTGCACATGCAGACCGCCTAACTATTTTAATGTTTTGATGGCCAAGGGTGAGTCTGGTTGCATTCAGTTGGGCAGTTTGCAATCAGCTTGTGATTTAATCCCGTCTGGCGGAACAAAATATCAGTTTTGCAAGATCTCTTTGCAAGGAGTTGGAAAATGGTTTTGAGAAGATGAAAACTGCATGACTTTTCAACATCTTTATATTCACCTCTGCATCCTTTTTAGAAAATTGAGCAATCTGTTGATATGTATTTTCATGGTCCTTTCCCAGTAGTAGAGATCTTGGACGACCATTCTGACCTGGTTCCTCAAGGAGGGGTGTAAAGGCAAAATGTGGTCTGGTGTAAACCTTCAGCCCCCTTTTCTGTTAACAACAAAAAATAAATTTGCTAAGAAATAGCAAGAGTTTTATATAAAAGGTAGTAGCTAATATCAAGTTCTCATTGGAATTGTCAACACACGCCAGTTACTGTACTTGAAGGCTTATGAGAGCAGCCCAAATAATATTTGCTGGCAATTTACGTTTTAAATTGCTACTTGAATTGCTCTTAGAGCATAAATCAATATCTGAGAAAATTTATTATTGTTTTGGTTATATACATGTCTATAGATATAAATTATAAAATTCTGTGCACACTGTTGACAATACATACCTTGAGTTCAAGATCTTTGTAGATATGGGGACGAAGCAAGCTGAGAACATAAGAACATCTAGAAAACTTGTAACCTGAATGGAAATGAAACAAAGAGACAGATTTCATTACTTTTCAATGTGACCCTCCAATGTAATCTACCGAGGGCGCAGTCACTTCAATCCTTTATGCGCATAATCTGTACTCTTCACAGAACTCTGGATCAAATTAATATGATCAAGCGTAAGCGCACGTTTTCTTATTCTTTGCTGTTATCATGTTAAATTTACTACTGCTGGAATCAACCTTTAAACACATATTGATCCACAAACACTCTCCATCCATATAGGACAGTTATGATCCATATAGGACAGTTATTATATATCCAGCTATCTGTACATACACATCGAAGTGTTGGAATCATTTTACACTGAAGCACTAACCTGGAATGATTTCCTCTGTGACAGCTGCACCACCAATGATATGTCTCCTCTCCAATACAAGAGTCTGTAATCCGGCCATTTGTAAATAAGCGGACTGAAAAATGCCAAAAACAGTATATTGAAACAATGTTGCATCACTCAAAAGGATATTCTTTGTGGCTGAAGTCGATTAACTTCTCGTAATCGTTGGACATGCTCTGCATCTTGAAAGGGTCAAAACCACACATCCAGCTATAAAGCATTTAATATGTCAAAAGGAAAAAATGTAATTTTTCAAGATTGGCGGTATTTTGTGAATTCATCTGGTAGCAGCAGAGTAAATGAGGTTATCATCTCAATTGAGCTAACAAACATGCCTTTGTTTTTCTTTTGAATATTTATATCACTTTATCAAAAGAGGAATATAATATTTCAACAACCGAAAATTGATATTGGTTCTCTACCAGGTTGGAAACAATACCACTAACTGCAAATGGATGAAAACTTGGGATACTGTTATAACAGAATGCATTTGACCATTATTTTCCCCTTACCCTTACACTAGGTTCACCTTTACAATCCCTTAGCTAGTAGCACAGACAGGAAATCCTCCTACTGTATATGACACTTTGACCTCCACAGTAAATCTCTACAACAGAAACCCTACACCTGCCTTTGCACCATATATCAGATCTCTACCAATAAAGTAACCATCAGTATGATCATGGCACCCCCAATGATGTCATAGTGTGGTCATTTCTTAGTAGCTTAAACCTCTGTTTCAGGAGAAAGGTAAATTTGTGGATAGAGTAACTTGCTGTCCAATATATATCTTCTGTAATCCTGTCAAGGAGTATATAAGATGTAACTGACACCGATTGTATTCAGAGTGATTCGACCTGCAGGAGCCGTGCTTTGCACAGCTCAATTCAAGCTTGATTCCCTCCTGACATATTCATTGTATTCAGTAGTAGACATCTATAGCCAGATGAAGAGCTAATATACACTGTTTAATTCAACTTTTTGTGTGTGTCCTTATTTCTTGTTCACATACTGCTGTGACACTGTTAACGTCTGAAATCACACAACATGATACTTTTACCCCCCCCCCCAACCCCATCTGATTTGTATAGTAAGTATGCTCTGTAGCTTTTCTCAAATTGTTTCAAAATAGGAAGTGAATGTCATCCCCCCTTTTTGTTTTCTTCAATTGGGTGTGCTCATGTGCAAAAAGGATGGCATGTTTTTCAGTTGTTTGAACAGACAAATTCAATTGACAATTATTTTCCATCAGTGCCTGGTTAAGTTTCCCTAAGGTTTTTTTAGCACGTCTCAGTTTTTTCGCAGCTAATGCTGCACCAGAACTTTGCTAAAATGCATGTTTGCAATCTCTCTTTCTCTTTTGCCTTTTCTTCTTGTGGGGAGAAGAGGGTTTGCAAATTTATACATCCACTCCATCCCATTGACAGATGAATATGCTCGCTTCAACTGCAGGACTGATACGCTTGCTGGTGATAGTAATTTTTTTACGTCAACTTACAGCAACCAGGCCATTATGGCCAGCTCCTACGATGATCACATCGTAGTCTTTGGTTAAAGGATTTCCACCCGATGCCGGACGGCATTGTTGTAGCCAGGGTAATCTCAAATACCGATAAGGTTTACCAAGGGATTTCACTGTTCTGATTTTGTTTCCTGCAAAAGACCGGGAAAAATTGACAGGGATTTATTAAATTCATTTTCAAAATATTTTGTATTAACGTATGTTCTGCCAATTATTATGGCTTTTCCTAAAAGAAATTTAAGTCCATTATGCCACAGATAAATAGGTTACTAGTTTTAACCTGTTTTTGAGACCACTTAGGAACACAAACAGATAATCTATGCAGGGAATAAGTTATCCTGTATATTACATTGCAAAATGATGAAACTGCTCTGCAAGTCCTAAGATGCCACATAGCAGGCGCGTAGCCAAGGGGGGGGGGCGAAGGGGGCAGCCGCCCCCCCTTGAGCATATTTTTAAAAATTTTTTTTAATGTTTTTATGATATCGCTAGTAATTTCAAAAGAGAAAATGCTAAGATGCAACTTACAAGGCCTGGGAAGTGCTATTTCCAGCAATCTTGGAGGCATTTTCAGCCAAAATTTTCTTGTACGCTTCGCGCCAACCATGGTGGCGTTACGCTTAGATAGTTTGCAATGCCGTTTCTACGGCTCTGATAGTTTGCCTACATTTTCGCCCCTCCCTTGGCAAATTCCTGGCTACGCGCCTTCCACATAGTGATCTTTTTTAATACAGAAACCACAGTATTTTACAGAGACAAAAAATCAGTACCTGCTACACAAAATTTGAACATTATTCCCTACCATACATTTGCAATACTACTGTATACTTAAGACTTACAACTTAGAACTATATATTTGCCTGAGAACCTCTACTTCAGAGCTCTTGTTGTGAAATATTATGTCCTTGCATGATCATGATGTGAGCATTTTTCTTACCGAATCTTACCGAAGAGAATCTTTTGTACCGTGGACGCAGGATACTACATTTGTAAGAATAATTCAAGCACTAAATTATTGCCAGAAAACAGATTTCTCAAAAAAAATCATTATAAGTTACAACTTAACGGGCATAGTAAACATATATGTCATTCAATGTCGAATTTGAAGCAACCGTCTGGATACTGAGAACTAGACACTCCCAACAATGTTGCCAATCTGTATCTATAGCCAGGTAATATTATTTAAGGTATTCAACTTTTCCACATCTTTAGCAATTGCACCTCATTCTTCAGCACATGTACACACATCAGCTGGGCATATCTGTAGAACCCGAAGTAGTTTTGCCATCAGCATGGTTTCCTTCTCCTTTATTAATTTTGCATAAGTACCAATACTTGTTGGCCTATATGTATATATATTTACGTTTGTTGTCAATTGGCTGGTATAAAAACTAATGACATAAAATTTTTGCCAATAATTCCGATTACCCCCACTCCAGAGAACATTTCTCTTGGAAGTGGACTGGGCCCAGTTAGTAAGCATGAGGTAAAGTACCACATGCCAAAAGTCTGACTAGCCTAGGTTTATGGAAAGATCTAGGCCTAACCCTCAGTTAAATTAGACCAAAAATTATGGTTGCAATCCCTTTCTTACCTAACGAGGCCATATCCTACTGCAAATACTAACTAGGCTATATTGAATTAGTTACTGGATCCCGAGGGAGCAATTTGCTGAGATTAACCTCGTCCCACTGTATTTAGCACTAGCCGAGCTCATCAAAGGACGACCTAGTCTAGCCTGCTCCGGAGGTATAGGCCTCTTCAACTTGCTTGCTTTTCGTTCTTTTGAGGGGCAAGAAGGCCCAGTGTTGCCATCCGCCAATGTTTACAAAGCCGTTTACCCCGTCACGTTTACGAACGTACCCCAGTATTACCTCTATTGCTAACACTGATCTGTAGTGTACAGATCAGTGATTGCTAATCGACCCATGTATTTACTTATTAGTATCCCTAGTACGGTACTCAAGTTGGCAATCGATCTAGGTGCCGCGAATAATTTTGTTTATCAACTCGGTTTACGTTCATTCACACAGTGCTACGGAAAAAGATGAATGTCTCTTTTTCGTGCGTGATACGCTAAAACAATAGTACAATAAAGTCTTCTTTAGGGTAGGAGATGTAAATGGAAACTGGTTATTTCTTATTTGCTTACCAATCTAGAAGAAATATTACATTTTATGCTCTGCACAACCGAACACGTCGCAAATACAAAATTTGTTATTCCATGTTAGTGACACTTATGCGCTTCCATAGTATTTGGTTTTGCACCATCCCTCAGGCTTCCAAATCTCCATTACACTATTGAATTTTTTATCCAACTTGTGATTGATTGTTTACTGTGATTTTCCCAACTGGGAATGTATTTCTACGTTTTGACATTTAATGTACATTTGGATTGTTTGCTTATGTCATCACTGTGCTCCGCCTGCTTAACTTTGTTTAATTGACAGTACAACGTCCCGGCCGGTACTATTTTTCACACCGGCGCACACCCCCCCCCCCACTCCCACCCATACAGGTCACTGAATTGTGTACTGTGGCTTTTGACTGGCACCTCAAACCCAACTAGTCATGACCTGTTGGCCTATAGATCCGATCGCCACCTGACCTACTGGAAAGGTCAACTGGGTAGAGCGCAGGGTTTAAGCTCATGAGGTCACTCGATCAGTTGGTTGGAACCCCGATCTAGAAAAATGTTCCTTTTTCTCTTTTCAAGTTTATTTGTTCATAAGTTCCCAGTCAATTGGCCATTTATAATATATTAACAAAAGTGTAGATATTGTAAGATCAGTTCTTTTTTATGTCAATCGTACTAAAACTTGGAAATTCGGGCCAAAGTTTTTCCTTTATAATATTATGTTATTGTGTTTGTTTTTTCTTAGGAAAATAATTGCTGAGTCGTTAATGAATTTCCGTACCCGGTTCAATTATGCAGTGTTCCTTTAAAACAGATATGCTTTTGTGTTGAGTTTTATTTGCATACTTAAATATATGAGTAGGCCTATATATGTAAAGTTGATCAAACCAAGACATCAGGTCAATTGCCGATCAAATGAAAGTAAATAGTCGAACTAATATGCTCCTCTCATTTATTTGACCGAAACCAAATTGACGATCGTCATATGGTTGTGAAGTTACTTAGCGACCGGAGAAATGTTTGAACATAAAGAAATAAGGAACTCTCTCAGACATACCGTATGCGCGTCTTTATAACTCAATTGTAAACAATTAAAGTCTGTCAATGAAATTTGCCATCTTCAAGTTGCACTGATCGCAAAATATGTCCGACTTGGACATACATGCAGATAATACTGATCAGAATAGAAAATGAAGGGAAAGGATAAGATGCAAGAAAAAACAAACAAGCAAAACAGGCAACAGTTACGCAGGTTTGTTGACCGCAAAAAAAGTTAGTCAACGTATAGGTAGGAGCACCAATCATTCAAATTCCGTGCCTCTCACCGTCAATAAAATGATTGCAGCTGGCATCACCCCAGTCGCCGTATATACACTTACGTTAAGAACTCAATTATTGAATGTTGCATCATATGCAAGCAGTGGCGTAGCCAGGATTTTTCAGTGGGGGGGGGGGGGCTGGGGGGGGGCTTGACCATTTCTTGGGAGGGAGTCTTGTTACTATCTAAGCGGAGCGCCACCATGGGTTGGCGCGCAGAGTACCGAATTTTTTAGCTAAAATGGCCTCCTAGATCGTTGGAAATGACACTTCCCAGGCCTTGTAAGCTGCTCTAAAGTTTTCTCAACATCCTTT
>KN891243.1:0-13520 GCA_000934455.1 Apostichopus parvimensis
TACTTGATATACAGAGTGATTCATAGTCATGTATTGATGATAACACAACTGTAACAAGTCATGATCAAAAGACCTATAGCACAATACTGCAATACTCTTGCATTTTGCATGGAACGTTTCACAGTCCTACGCATTACTCAGAATCTATAAAGACATTCCAATCTTTATATCTTTCATTTAGTGTCAGAGGTCTTTCTTGTGAGAACATTTTACAAAACTCCAATCTCTTATAAGTATTTGAAGACCCAACAGAAAAATTACAAATATTGCATCGTAATAAAATTTCTTGACTGAATTAATTTTTCATTCTTCCCTTCTTTTCAAATTTCTTGCAAACTTCTGTCTTTGGAAAACAAAATATGTTCTTGTTTCATAATGTCATATCTGTATGTTGTTCAAACCTTGAGTCATGCTTGTAAGATCAAGTGAAGGGGGGGGGGAGGGGGAATTAGTATTCGTAGATTAAGGAGTTGTTTACTTATCGAACTGTCATGAGTAAGATGTTCAAAGAAGAAAAAAAGAGTTAAAAAGGTGAATTTTCTCTCCTTGCATAAGTGTAATTCCACTTTGGGAAAGGGTTCTATTCGACAAGACATTAAAAGCAAAAAGGCTTAGCTCCAAATTGTGCCTTCAGGAATCTTTCCATTGACAAGCTTGTAATGAAGCAAATGTAATGTCTCTTGGAGCCTGGAGCCACAAACTCGTCGTACAATGTATGATCTTCTCGGATGTGACTGAGATTGTCTTGAAACCATCGTAGTATGTTTGAACTAGCCAGAGGTCTAATTTGCTCGTTTGCTACGTCTGAATGAGGGAAACACCCTTGGGAATCATGAGCTCTTGGAATTTGGATAGTTTTTAGCAAGCTTTTGAAAATTCACTGCCGAAGGTGTGATTGTATATTTACTGGATGTTATTTCACATACTTTGCTCGTATTGAGACAAACATTCATGATTAACATGTGCAATTGTTGAATAACACAGAGACGTGACTGTTCTACCCCAAAATGTCGCCTTAACTTTTGCAAAACAGTCAATGACTCCTCGAATATTATTGTTGTTGTTACATTTCTCTCGCAGCAAAGACTCGACGATGAACCTGAATTTCTGCATATTCCTCTACAATCAAGGTGACAGAAAATCAGCTGCGAAGCAATTTTCACAGTTTGAGCAGAAATATAAAAAAATGAAAGAGTCAGCAACTCAAGACATTGATCCTGAGGTATGGAAATTTTGACTTGTATACTTTTAGTTTTAGTGTTTGGATACATACATATACATACATATACATCTGTATATATTTATATATGATGGATATAATGGATATTCATGTCTCATTCCCATAGTTATGAATATTTATATGTATTCATTTGTGCAGAGAACATGAATATTCATTATTTCATGATAAAGAAATTGAAAAACATTTGCGGACGCAAACTGTAGACAATGATCCTGCCCTGTCAGTCAGTCAATCCATACAATATGTTTGCTATTTATGCTAAATCCTGTTGTGATCAAAATTCGATTTTAAAATTTATTTTAAAATATAGATGTTAACAACCAAGTAATAAATGCAAGTTCTTAGAGCAAAAGTATAAGTTCAGTGTTTTAACTGGTAACATAAAGCAAACAAATAATAATAATAATGATAAAACCTGAATAATGGAGCATTTGTATAATTTATTTTTCTTATTATTTCTTTGAATTGAGTTGTTTTTTTTTTTTATGTGTATTGATAGTGAGCAAAAGAAATATTTGATATATATAACCAACTCACGAAGTGTTTTTCATGGTACTGTAAGTTTTCTTTTCTCAAAGTTTGTCATATCAATCCCAGATGGTTAACAATATTAAAATCCTTAATAGTACAAGTAATCTTTGTCTGTAGTCAAAATTGATTAAAAAAGATATTTAAAAAAAATAACCCAGAGAACCGGTCATTATATGTTACGGAGCAAATCAAGTCAAATTTATGATCTCTGTGAGATGATGTTATGCTTTGTTAACCTTCGATCAATCTCTTACACAATATAGCTCCCCAGAAAGTACTTCAGCCTCTCAAGCTATCTATCTCTCTCTCTCTGCGATCATTTTAGACGTCATACTTGATAAGTTACATCGCAGAGTTCTATAAATTTATGCCTATAAGTTGTCTGCAGCTTTGTGGTCTGTCTGTGATAATTCAATGAAGAGATTTTCTTGTGAAAACAGTTGGTTGATTTATCGTTGCACATTTGAAAGTCTCAGTTATGTAAAGTATGAAAATAAAGACATTTGAAAGTCTCAGTTATGTATAGTATGAAAATAAAGTTGGACAAGATAGGATTTAATTTTTTTTTTTTTTTTTAAATTTTGTGGAGTGTTACAGAATTTACAGCAATAAATATAGCATCTATTAGTATGTTTGTTATTGAAATCAACAACGGATTGTCATTCAGTCGTACAATAGATTTGTTGCAGTGTAGAAATGGGAAAAGAAAAATGGGTGAAACGAATGTGGAAGTTTTTTATTGGATTTAAATTGTTAAGATGCATAGGGTTTCTCTATTGTCCTGCTTAAAAACCAATTTATTATGAGACCTCTAGGCTATATATCTGTAGTTGAATGTTAATGAGCATGTTATGAAATGTCAAGAACATAGTATGGTCCAGGGTAGGGAGAATGAGGGGGTCGGGGCGGGGGTTAATTGGAAGTTTATCTATGTTGCCTATTGAAAACATAAATTTTGTGAAATTTCTGATTAATAAATTGCATTTAATCCCTAATCACAAAGAAATGTTTAGTTTAGTTTAGTAGAGAAAAAAGAATCAGGAGGGACACTCAAGTCTCAATCAAGGACCCTATAGGAGAGAAGAAAAAAAACTGAAGACACAAACACCCAGACCCGATTACAATGCTTAAAGTGCTTGTCCAAAGCATTCTTAAACCCATTGACACTACTTGTGAAGTTTAATTCAGTTTACTTGAATAATGTGTTTTCGTTCCCAAATAAAGAATAAAAGTTTCCTTGTAAAGTCAATTGTTTGTGATTTTATAATACTTGGAAACCAAGAGATGTGACATTAACAATACCATTGGCTGACCTGTCTCCTCCCTACTACTGTACTCTTATTTTAAAAAGTTTACAAAATTGTTCATTTCATCACTTTTCTTATGCCTATCTTTCTTATGAGATGTTTTTCTATTAAAAAGGTTTCTCTGTTTCTTTTGAGATCAGATTCCAGTCAGATTGTAAATAAATTTGTTGCTAACTATCTCTGCCATCTGTTTCTATTCTGTTAAGTCATTGGTTGCTAATTATCGCTGCCGTCTGTTTCTCTTCTGTTAATTTGTGCTCAAGATTATCGAGATTGCAAACAAACTAGGACCGGCATTACAAGTAGGAGAGAGTCTCGTCTGGAAAGCAGAGTCCTCCTCCAAGCCGTATCCCGAGAGACCAGGAACAAAGAGACCGATGGATGCGGAGGCTGCAGACAGATCGAGGAGGATGGCATCCGTGCCGATGCCACCAAATCAGGATCCAGCAGAGAAGAGTAAGGGCGGTGGAGGAGACAAGGTAGAAAGAACAGCCGTAGCCGAATAACATCTCGAGAGAGATAGAGAGAGGTACTAATCAAGGTTACTCAGTGGTCCTCAACAGACAACCCCCAGGGCCAAACCCACCCCCCTTGAAGGATGTTAGTCCAGTCCCCCCACTCTACACCCCCTCACGAAGGAAGAAGAACCATGCACTGATTGGTATAAGGCCTTGTATTGAGCACTTTACCCAGTAATTAATACATTGTACAATAAAGGTATAGGGAGATTCTGTCTGACCCTTGATATTATCTAGGCATTGTGTTTCCCTGGTGCTCGCAGAAAATTCATTGAGAACCACCTATGTAGATAATTTATCAAATCTTTTTCTTTGTTGCATTTGATGTCATAAAAAATGTGTCTAAAAACAGATTTCATTCCTTTTCAGCTGTTATGATTGTGATAACCTTTCAACTGGAAAATGTTTTCATAAAGAGATGTTAGATGTCAGTTTTGTGTAGCATATTATCTCAGAAAATGAAAGATACTAAATCTGCTTAATTATGAATCTTTCATTTTTACGCTCTTTTCTTCAACAATGACAAAGTAAACATCTTCATTCATTTGTTTGTTCCCGTTTTAAAGTGGTATTATGCCTTCCATTATCAAACGCACACAAGCCGATGCATTTCATCACCGGCCTGATCATCTAGATCTCAGTCACGACAGGTTTCCTGTACATCTTTTCTGCGGGAATTATCCTTTTTGCAGGCATGAGCTTTCTCCGCGAATTCGCGTAATATCCGTGATTTTTTTTCTACCTCGGGGACAAAAACTATTATCCTAACACACTGTAGCAAACGCAAACTGGAGCCTATACCGCAATTTTTGCAAAGTGTGATTTTTTTTTTACACCAGGCTCATCCCTGCTTTTGGCAGAGGATGAGTAATTTATAGTTTTGTTTATAAGCAAGTTTAAGTTTATGTAGTAGGTATATGAGGAACCTGTCAATACCGAAGAAGATGTTTTCAGACTGGCTTGAGGAGCAAACTGTACAAGTTTATAATGGAAATACATTATAGGGCTTTAAATACATTACAGGGCTTTAAATTCCAAATGCCTGAAAGTATTCATATTTAGCTAGATCACCTGAATGTCATGTGACCTTCATACAAAGATGGGAAATTTACCTTTAACGATTGGAAGTAAGACTAATCAATAAGCAATAATCATTCGATTATTATTGACACTGTGATAAACTTTGATGTTTCAGGGAAGGTTTCCATGGAGATCATGAAATTAGTTTTACAGAAACAGTTGATACTTTGAAAATGTCTGCCATGTGCATTACTCTTAACCATGGTTGGCCATGTAGAACAGTTTGTCATTTCCTTTAGAAATCAATTTTTGAGACATTTAAAGCTGGCGTTTTTGTTAAATATTCTACAATCTGGTGGTACCAGGGGCACTGTTCTAGACAGGGGGATAGGCAGCCCATGCCCACACTGTTATACCAAGCAAAAAGCCAGTTTAAGCCACTTGTTTTTTTATTTTTTTCTAAATTTTCTTAAATTTTTAATTATTTTCTTTGAACTACATTGATCAAAGTGTAAGTTATTAAAGTATATTAGCATATAAATATGACGTATGGGTCTTGCAGATTGAGGCAAACGTTACAAGGCAAAGCAAACTATAGCTTTAAGTGATATGATCAAAGCTGGTTTCAAAGTGTCTTTCAACCCTCAAAACAAAGATGAAAACATATCTTTGCTAGCAAAACATAAGATAAATCGATAATCGGATTTCATTGAAGTTTATGATTGATGTGAAGTCATAAGTTTAATTTTATAATTTGAAGAAGATTGGGGAACATTTTTCTTCCTGCCTCAATTCTCTCCTCCTCATCCTTCTCCTTCTCCTCTATTTGCATCTTGGGAGGTTCAAGCCTGAAAGTTACATGTAGCTAACTTAATTTTATATAAACCAGAAGAAGCTTGTAGAAATGATACCTGTTACTTCTACCCTCAAGGAAAAGATCCAGTTCCTGTGGGGGGAATGAAATGTTTGACTGAAATGTTTGATAGAGTATGCATATCTAGATTCATCGCTTTTCAGTTGGCCCCAAAAATATTCAAATTATTCCTCCTGGGTTCGTCTATGGAACACTCCTTCTCTTGGCATCAAAGAAATGAAATATTTCGAAGAGAAAAGAGAGAAAAAAAGGTGTATTAATGGTCTGGTTTACTCCTTATTAAATGTGTAAAATCTTCTTGCAAAGGAATTATATCTGATTTTCAAAAATCTACCAATTTTGGTTTTAGAATTACAATAGTATTTGACAACTTATATGTCATCCTCCCGAAAATAAACCGATTGCATATTTATAAGAGGGTAACGTTCAATATTTTGCTCCAAATCTGTCATGGATGCTCAACTCAGGCGTGTTGTTATTCTTTATTCCATTTTTCTTTAGATACATGCCTTGAATTATAATCACCTTGAGGTATATTTGTCCATATTATATACAATCCTTTTTTTTTTTTGGTTCCACTTTGCTTTCGCTGCTTTTCAAGAATGGTTTTCCATATTATCTCAAAATCAATCTAGACCAGAAACATACATAAATTACCTGTAAAGATGTCTCTCCTCACTGTAATACCTGCCATTAAACGGATCTTAACAAGGAAGTAAAATTAGTTGTAATGTTTTCAAGTAATTTCATGAAATACGAACAAGTATTTATTTGTAAACAACAATGTCACGTGACTGACATGCATGTTTTTGTCGGCGTCACGAGGTGTATAAATTTTTGCAGTTCAACTGTTCGAAATGTTTTATTCCGAATGGGACTTTTATTGGTTGTCTTCAAATAAGTGCTGCTGTTGTGAAAATTTAAAACCGACTATTCAGTGTATCTTATCCACTATTTTAAACTAATTTTATTGGATGGGCAACATCGTACCTTTGCCCCACCCCCATCTCTCCCCCTCCAACCCAAACGTTGAGAGGATACTGACCTCCATGTCCACTAGAATCCATCCATCTTAGTCATCACCATCGTCATCAAAAATCATTTTTGTTGTCATCATTTTCGTCATTTACCAGTAGGTACCAAAAATGTTAGGTTCAAAATTATATGTTAATATATTGTTTATATAGACTTTACTTCAGCTTTAAATTATTTGCCCTTTTCCTCCTAAACAGAAAGTTTAAGGGTGCATTTTGTTTCAGATTAGTTTTTGCCCTTTTCTGTTTACGTGTTTTTACATGTCATCACCTAGTTTCCCCCGCAGTCTTTATTTTTTGTGTATTCATCTTTCTAACATTTTTTTTTCATACCTTACATGTATTCGTCGTAGATTTGTTCATTATGATCATTTTTTTAGTCTTTCCGTCTGGAATTATCTATTCACCCATTTGATGTATTTACAATTTATTACAAAGATTTCCGGTGGAATTTTATATATGATTATCACTCTTTTGCTGGTATTATATAATATTTCCCTCAATCTTGGAATAATGAATATCTTTACTGCCTTAATACAGTACCCATTTGTTTTATAACCCCTCCCTTGTCTCACCATATCTAAGGGGGTCAAAATTATTTATCAGACCAAAAAAAAGCCAAAGCTTTTCTTTGTGGCTTAAATATGATCATATAAACAATATTGTGGTTATTGCTAAAACATTAGGGGATTCATGCTTGATGATCTTATGATTATTATCGGCTTGAAAAGTTCCTGTCGTCTGTCTTAAAAAGAACATTAAAGGTTTCTTATTACGGTTTTTTATTTTTTAACTTTCAGGAAAATGTCTATGTTCCGCACGATTCGACAAATAGTAATTTAACAAACAACGTTGGTGTATTTTCAAGGGTCTTACTTTCTGTTAGAAAATTAATAAATTAGAAAAACTGAAGCGACTCTAACTGGGCGTTATGAAGTTTTACAATAAAGTAACATTATATATTCAATGTAACAGTGGTCGGTCCAGGATTTTTTTTTCTCCTAAGAGGGACCTTGGGAGACAACTGTCGGGACGATATGGAAGTTACTACCGAAATATCATTCCATCAGAAAGCATCGGTTAAAGGTAAAGAATACCTGTCTGCGTTGCGTAGTGATGTTTGGTCATGCATTCATTACCTTCCCCGGGTTGCCCCCTCCCTTCCCACCCACCCTCCCCCCTTTCGAGTAGTTCTGGAACCGTCACTGATTAATATGTCAGAGTGTCTACGCGACGAATTGTTTTCACTGGAATCGTGTCATTAAGTGCACACTATAGGTGACATTCTTTTGTTGAGAAAAAAATCTGGTAAGGGGTGTCTTAGCTTCATCAGTTGCAACGTTTGTTTTGAGTAATTATAATTGTTAAAAATTTGGGTTTTAAACGCAAATTTATATCCTCTTTTATCCAACTGTTATTGTCATTGAGATGCTAAAGACGATTACCCATTAATTACCACAGGCAATCAATATGAACTTGGATGCAAAGATTTCACAATTCCTTCATGGTTGTGTATTATGGTATAGTATTGTTTTTAAAATGTGACCTTTGACCCGAACATGAAGCAACGATATATTCAATCTTACTGTTTTGTTGTGTGGTTGGCTTTGTTGTATTATATATTTTTGCAAATTGGTATTATTGTGAAATAACTAATAGTAGCAATAAAAGAGACATGCTTGGTATTTTGAAAGCGATGAGTTTGACATTTTTCTTCTCTGAGATAATCTAGGTTCTTCTTTCTCTATTTTTTATATATTTTTTTTTGTATTTAAGAATATATTGATACACACAAATCACGGAAGCATATGATACACATCGTTTTGCCTGCAAAAAGATTATCTTTTTCAATATGATATGTGTGGGGGTGGAGTTCGGTGACATCTGTGGGATACTAAGCTGCAAATGTTAAAAGGACATGTATTTTCTCAACCGTGGACGCGATTTCATCTGGGAATTAAAGACTCTGTCAGTGTCGAGTTAAAACAAAGAACCGTCAACGATAAGTGAACTATGTATCAAGATATATGTTGATCTCTTCAGATCAGTATGAAAACAACACTTAGGGCAACATTGGCAATTTAATCTACTTTCGTTAAACTGAACCATGAAGACTTCAGTATGGGTGCTATTTATAATAATCCCTTTACAAAATATACATATAGCAAGGAATTAAATAAAATAATTAATTAATAACACATTAAGTACATTTAGGGCGACATCCCATCAAATAACACTAAGAGCGATTTAATGTTATTTCATCACACTGAACCATTGTTAGGACTTCAGTATAGGTGCTATTTATAATAATACCTTTACAAAATACATATAGCAAGGAATTAAATTAATATATAATAGCATCTAGCACTTAACTATCTTGAATATCGTCCTCGACATGATAGATGGATGGATGGATAGATGGATAGAGAGATAGATAGATATGTGGGTGTTTGTGTATCGGCTTCTTGTTAAAACAGTCGGACATAGGCTATGTCTCCCCCCCCCCCCCTCATTATTCAGAGGGAAGCTTCTAAGATTACAAATTTGATATAAGATAATTAAACAGTTGAAAGTTGAGGTAACATTCAAACAGGGAGGTACCAGCTAATGTGATTATCTTGGGAGTTTATGTACAGTGTTTATGTGTAACATCACAGAATCCTTTTCCTTTCTTATTTAGACCACGTGAATGTCAAAGTATCTCTTTACTTTTTCTCCTTTTTGTCGAGTGTCAACCTTGGCAGGTTACATTTGAGTCTCTTGAGAGAATCTTAATAAATTCGTGAGAGGTCTCCTGTGGTACCATGTCACGAGAACAGTTTTCCTCGTGAATATATTAGTGTGTGCATGTAAGAATTCCTTGGTGATATCTTGGTTTATCTTGGAGGGTCCGTGAAGACGTTTCCTGTTAATTCTTTAAAGCAGCCGACTAGACATTGATATGATATCATCGAATGATGCTCCTATAAGAGCTGTATTTACTCCTCCATGACATCCAGTATCGTCCGCCTCTTCACATGTCAATGAGGTGGTTCCCATGGTGATACTTCAAATTGTCGAAGGTATCAAATTAAAGTACGTGTGTTTCCAAAAAAGAAATATTCTCGACTCGACTATTTTCAAGAGGAAGCACAGCTGGTCAAGTTCCAGAGATGACTTGAAGTCGAAGGTTCGTAAATCGTTAAAGGAGCTTACATTCCGGTACAAAAAAAAAGGACATAGTTACGACTTGCGTGAAGTCGTTTTCACATTTCCAATTGCACATGTGCAAATTGAAATCTATAGGCCATAATAACACCGGTCTGTGTATTTATCATTACGTTGTTGGCTAGTTTAATATATTTTGCTAACAAGTGACGGTACATTTGTTGAAAGAATAACCAAAACAAACATTACTAGATCGCCTCAGAACAAAACACTGCATATCAACTTTTATGGATTCCACGTTCCGTAGAGAAAAAAATCTCTCGTCGAGCATTTCAAAACGAAACATTATAAGATAAAATTTTCTATTTTTAGATTTGAATGTCCATAGATAAATTTGACGACTCGTATATCGTTAAATGGTCAACTAAGAGGTACTTTGTTTGAAAATTAATGCCAGCTTGTAAAGGTAGGTGTATATGACTTGCTGTAAGTCGTTTCACCAATCGAACCTGCTCATACGCAGATTGACACTGTCTGGGTGGGTGTGACTAAATAGATGATATTTCGCTTAACTGAAAGCTTTCATCTCAGCTATAGCGTTTCCGCTGCAATTCTGTCACTTTTCTGCAACAGTGTTTGAATGACTGCGATTTCGTCAATTTTCACACAATCTGGCTGAAATTTCGTCAGTGGCTTGTGTGAGTTCAGTTGTCATACATTCGATCATATTTTATAAATTTGAAAGTCATTTAAGGTCACGGGGGATCATTTTCTGAAAACGTGAAAACTGCTATACTCCTCCTGGACCGTTTGTCCAAATCTGCTGATTTGTTGTGGATATAACGTTGTGGATATAGCGTTGTGGATATAACGTTGAATGTGGATGTTGAATGGGATGTTGAATGTGGATATAACGAATGAATGGTGGTGAACCAATTTTAAAGCACCAAAATACAGTGTCAGAAAGATGAATTACTCTGAAATTTGAAAAAAATTGGACTGTTTCTCATTCCCCCCTATCGTTTTAAGCAAGTTAGTGGGGTATATCCCCCACACATCCCACGCTTTTTCCCGCGCATCTAGTACTGCACCGAATGGTGTAAGCAAAATATATCGGACTAAAACAAAAGAACGGGTCGAAGGTTAAGACTATTCTGTTATTGATATATTTTCATCACAGTTACGCACTGCCGTATATGAAACCACTCTTGGTATTGTCAACTTGGTCGTGGGCGCAGATCCTGGTGGGGACAGCGGGACACGTCCCCACCAACTTTTTCAGTGGTGGGGACATGATATACCGTGTCCCCACCAATTTGTCTTGACCAAACGCTGCATTTCAAATTCCCCTGTATTGAACTTTGGCGCAGTTTGATCCAGCATTGTGCAAATGACATGCAGCAGTTCTCATTTTAAGATATTTATCCACAGTTGTTAAATATTGGACGGAAATCGCATTTGCGGCAGTCTATAATTGTTTTCTGGGAGAGGACCTCAGACCCATCGTATATATACAAAAGTCTACTTGGATTATTTGTCCCCTGATTTTTTTCTGGAGACGCCCATGTATTTCCCAAACTAAACTTCTAAGCCATGAGATCTAAAATTTAAGGAGGTTTGGGAGCATCATTGGGTCTGGGAAGTGTTTTTTCCGGTGATCTGGGAGGTATATTTGCCCAAAAAATTCTTGTAAGCTACGCGCGAACCCATAGTCGCGCTCCGCTAAGATAGTATCAGAGAACAGACACGCGTCCCCACCATTATCGAAGACTGATTTGCGCCCATGAACTTGGTGTTGATTTACGTCTCACTTTGCCTGGTGGAGGGGGCGCGGGAGGGGGTTGGGTGTGTGTTTGGGAGGACTGACATCGGTACAACCCTTACTATTTGTTGACCCCATTCGGGTATCACAAGGAAGACGGATGGTCACGTCTACCATGCTATTAGTGCTAGCTATATCCTTAGGTTATATACCTATGATGTTCTTTAATAATGAGCATATATCTTCCTGGAACCGACTTCTGCTCAATCCAAAAACATATATAGACTATTTTAGCACGCTAAACGTGTTGATGTCACAACCAGCCAAATAACTTCAGTGCCCTCTTTCGTCAATAGCAGAATCAATCTTCCTAGTTTAACGACATTATGTTGTGCGTGTGAATGTTTATTTGTTTATTAGTAGTTCTCTCCCACCCCAATACTGGCCTCAAATTTGTCACTCGGGCAGACACGTTTACTGTATTAGTAATACTTGTATGTAAGCACAACATAAAAATCGATTCACACTTCTGCAAATTGTTTTCTTCTTTTTTTATGTGAAATACAATTTCTAAAATAATGAACTTTTATTATTATGGAATTACAGAATTGAAAGAAAGAGAAAGCCTCAGATTTCAACTGAAGAATGCTGATTCCATTTAACAGAAGGCTGTCACTTTTAGGAGACCCATCATTTCATTATTACATAAATAATATATCTTCATAAATAAATCTTTTTGATTCTTTGTGTTCCTTTTTCCTTTGTCTTTCAATTTTTTGAATTATTGTTATTTTTTTTCTTTCACTTTAAAAGGATATGATGTGTAGTCAATATGATTTGTGTGCGGAATAATAAAATTCGTCATTGACAGGCAGAAGGGGGGGGGGGGGGTTCTACAGAACCGGGATGCATTCTATAGATTTCTATTCGCACAAAGTAGTGTTCAAAAGTATACACATCCTTGCAAACGGCGAAAACGTTGGGAAATTTCTCAATGAATTGTCAAAGAAAAGGTCCCTTAGATATGTTTGCATATCACGCAGCAAAATCTTCCCGGCAAGTGAGTCGTGTTGAGAAAGACGGCCATCTTTTCCTGAACTTCAATGCCATCAAGTGTTGACTTATGTTTCACTTTATGTCACTACTTAGATCTTCAAGCATTCAATACTCCTTTAAGGTAAACTTGGTAAAAACAAACACCAAAATACTCGTGACGTCAGTTCCTCTGGTCAAGCCTATTGGTTCACTTTAATCCTTTTTTTTTGTAAATTCAAATAACTGTCAAAAATGTCAAGAATGACACAGAGAATCGATTATTTCCACGTAAGGCACACATCACCCAAGGAAAGAAACGTAACACCTTTCCATCACCATATCTGTCCTTGACAACTTGGCCTAATGTGTTGTATAAATATGTAACTCGAGATCAAAGACGTAAATCATGTAACCACATCTTTGCAAATTCTCCAACACATCCACAAGCCTATTGAAAGTGAATTTCGTATTTTGAAGTATAGGGCCTATATGTCTGTTTATGTAAGTTTACACACAGAAGATAACATATTCATAGAAGTTGTTTGTTTTTTGGTTTTAAATTCAATTACTATAAAATGTAAAAACGTATATTCCAACTTCGACTAGAAGATTATTTTTTTCACCCTTTCCGTCCACGAACGGTGTGGTTTGATTTTGGTACTGAGAAAACCTTTTTTTTTTCAACATGAAAACAGAGAAAGAAATATTAATAAACTCATGTTCAAAGAATCTTCAGAATCGCTTCCTTCATTAAACATTTCCATTTATTGTCCATTTTTATTGAAATAACAAAAAAACAAAATATTTTCAGCAATATTTTAACCATAAAGTTGTCAAATAGATGAAGAATATAGAAAAGGCGATTGTCACAAAACGCAATCCTATACATAGACCTATAGATCACACAGCAAAGCACATGATATCCAGACGCGCACAGAGTCGGGTCCAGGGGCGAATCCAGGATTTTAACATGGCGAGGTGGAAGAGGAGGGTGATCGTGAGGTTGTTTAGGAAAATTGTTTTGTGGGCTTGATTAAGGAAGCTGGTCTACC
>KN891246.1:0-14454 GCA_000934455.1 Apostichopus parvimensis
GCAAAATGTTTACGAATACTTTTAGCATTGGTAAAGACAATTTTCAGCTTATCCCTGAAACTATGTACCTTAGAATGCCTCCTAAAGTTAGAATTATGACTATCACTTTTCTTGCTTTCAAAACGCCTATAATCGCCTCCACTAGGAACATAATCTTTATCCAAAATTATTCCTGACCTCATCGCTCCCCAATTTAGTTTAAACATAGCTGTTCAACAGAGTAATTCACCATCCTACCAAACAACAAGGCCCCAGTATTAGCTAAGTGCAAACCATCCCTGGCGAACAAATCCCTTCTACCCTGGAAAGATGACCACATGTCAACAAATGTGAAGCCGAAGTCGGCACACAGACTATACAATAAACCATTCAAAGTTACAATCTTTTCTGACAGAACCTTGTTGTCAAATCTTGGCAACAAACTACAAATGACAACTTTAGCCCGAGTTGATGCTAGTCGACACAATTAGATCAGAATTGTTTCCGTAAAGCCAGGATATCTCGTTGACCTTATTCTTTCCGCTGCCGATTTGGCAATTACAACAGCTAAATCTACATATGCTATTGGTGCTACACAAATACAAGTATACAAATTGCACGATATATTTATATTATTCTTTGAATTGTGAAAGTGGCAATTTCCGGACTTAGTTTAACTCTCTCTCTCTCAATTGTTATCAGTCGGAACTATTCTTCAACTATTAGGTCAAACTTGAAGTCTGCGGTTAACTGATCATAGGTTGGATATCTCTCTTTTCTGTGAATCTCCCTTGAAATAATATTTCAGAATAATTAGTTTCCTATTGGCCGTTTTATTTAAATTTTGTAACAAAAATGCTGTTTATCTCCAGATGGCGGTTTCTTTTGTAAAGATAACCCACTGTTAGTTTTATGGAAAAGGGCAATGAAATGTATTTCTAGAACGGGATCGACTCAGTGACTTCTGCGTTACAAGCCCGGTGCTCTGTACCAAGTGATAGTGGCCTAATGTGCGGGTGAGGGGCAACAATACCCTGTCAAATGCCTTGCCCCCAAATGACACTGATGGCAAGACAATGTTGGACAAAACTTGCAGAATGCATTTAAAGGCTCGGTTAAAACAGTTATCGGTTGACCTTAATCTGTAATTGGTGGGAATTCTCAATTAACACCAGCCAAATGCGTCTCAAGTTAAATATTAATCCGTCATTTGCTTTATTTCATCGCTTCGAGGATCACCCACCCTATCCCCTTCGTGGCCACACACACTTGCAACTAGATAACCTGCTGCTTGTAAAATCATGTATGTTGATAACTAATACCATCGTTATATCGACCGTCCAAAGTTAATCCGATATTGTTAAATGGCAACTGCAGCATGATATATTTCGTAATTTCAACATCGCACATGGATGGGAACTGACAGAGACTGATACGTTGTTAGAATAGGCCTAACCAAAAAATTGTTCCAACAACTATTCAGATTTAAAAAGATAAATGTAATAAAACATATGGAATATGGCACCGGGACGGACAGTTTTGTTGTGACTGAAGGAATGAAGCCTAAGTAGATCAAAAGTATCTACATATACAAATATATTTAAATCATAATTATAGTAAATCTTAGGCAATGAAAGAAAGAATATTCTAGACCAACATGAAAACTTCAAACAAAATAATTGAAGGACAAAAATTGAATTCAAATTTCCAAATCCCATCGTTGTGCCTACTATGATTTTTAACTTTATCCAAATTCTAAATCTGATTTGGCAAATAACAAATTTTACACAAAAAAACAAACAAATCATCCAATAATAAAGACATAAAATAGGCTTTGGTAGACAGAGTGTGGAAGATACGTTTATGTACTGTAAACAGTATGAGAACAGAGCGCACAGGTTTATCAGCTAAGACTATAGCGACTTTCTCTAAGCGCGTAGCAGGGGGAGATGTGTGATCCCCCCCCCCCCACACACACACAAAAAAGAGAAAAACGGGGACCATGAGCGAGGAAAATTTGGAGAACAACGTAGAGAGATCTCATACAAAGTTTCAGAAGTGTGGAATCTCATTCCTACTTATGACTAAAAATAAATTTCAGAGACATGGCGGAATATACAAGGCTTTTGTCACCCACAATTTTGAAAGCTATCTAAGCCGGTGTGACTGTACAGAGTGTCCCCCTGTACAAAGTGTCCACGGGGACACTCTGTACCAGCACATTAAGTCCGGTCGGACATTACTCCTGAAAATTGTGTCCCCACCTCACAGCAAATATAGTCCCGCCTGACGAAATGTCCTGGTACAGAATGTCCGCAAATACTTCATAGTATATTTTGTCCCGCATAAAAATTTAGGCAATTCGACATTCAAAAGGCAATTAAGTTCATTATATCATGGAGCTATTTCGGTAACCTAACTTCCTCCCCAACGGAGGGCGAGTACGGGATAGGGCAGGCAACAGCTACAACAAAACATGATAATTGCAGAGGTAAAAGATTACGAACTTAATTGAGTTGAAAATACATTGTAGCCGTATTTCCTCGACACAAAGTGGGTAAGATTTGGCAATTATGGTAGCCTAACTGTACTTTCTAGGTCTAACAGTGTTGCATAAAGCTCAATATAGGACGGGAACCGAGGGTGTTTTTCAAGTTACATCCTAACGATATCGGCAATGTTGTATACAACACTCAGGTCCATACACAAAACTTTTTAGTGCGGGGGGGGGGGACAGTTTGTGTCCTGGGGAGGGGTCTTGTTAAGTCCGTGACCTATCTGTGATGAGTTTCAAAATATGTTTGTTTGCTAATAACAACTCTGAGGTGGCTGGTAGATACTTTCCTGACCTTGAAAATGTCATCACTGCCCCCACCCGTACGGGCCTGACACATGTTTCTTGGCTTTCATTACCACTTTATTGTTTACCCTTTTACAATTCCTTTTTTTTTCTCACTCAACCGTCGAGTCAAGGTTTACTCTCTCAAAAAGGTGGAGAGCAATGCCCATCACCCCCTGCCCCATAACCCGGTCGTGATGGCCATGCGTGAAGCAAATATTCATTTTTATAGACAAATGGCATTTGAACCCAGGCAATTCCAGTGATAAAGGTTTGTTGTTTCTAATTATAACATTTTCCCTAATGGACAAAAAGTGGTTCATAGTAGAACAGATATATGAATAAGGCTTCAGGCTCTACATCCCCATAAAAAATGGCACGGTATCTTTTCGAAGAATGTCTTATCGAAGAATGTATACTCACTTATATAATAATCTTAAGGAATGAATTAAAAAGGGGAGGCGAGAGGGCTGGTGATTGATTTGATTTTTAGTTTTCAAGGACAAATGGAAAAAATGTTATTGTAGAAAAGTACAGCTTTCAAAGATTATCCACCATGATGGCATCACAGACCAACCACTGTGATCCACTCTTCAGGTAAGGAAGAATTTATCTGACAAAATAGTTTATATCCATCTGACTATAACTATAATTATGGACATGATACTGAGATGATTTTTTTCCACTCACAGTGTATGTATGTGTGTATGTATGTATGTATGTATATTAGATCCTCCTGCAAGCAGGAACTCGCGAAGAAGCCTCATTGGCTTATCAAAGCCGCAAGCTGACCGAAGTCAGTCTCTTACATTCATATTTAACGTCCATGATTATGAATTGTTAATTGTCAACAACTCTGTAACTGGACGACATACATTAATCTGGGAGTGACTTATGATTGAAAGGCACCGGCGTTAACCACTGAGCTAACACTCCACAACATACTTCTCTTCTATATAAGTTGTATGCCACCAGCATATCCTTTTAAGGCAGCACTTGTTAGCCTCTACTTTACCCTTTAAACAATTGACACGAGAATAGGAAACACCAAAACAAAAAAAACAAAAAATGCCAAACACAGAGAAAACAAAGAGAAGAATTAAACGTGATTTCAGTAATTACGGTTTCTCATTCTGCCTCTATTTGTCTCTATTGTCATCATATGGTCTTTATCAATGTCACATGACTATGATATTGGAATGTATTCAGTAAATAGCACACATAAGATCAGAAACCCCAACGTTTGTTGAGTAGATAAAAACCAACAATTGCAAGAAAAATTGCTTTGAGGTTTCCATGATGATGTTATGAACTACATTTTTTAGGTATCACATCTGAAGGTTATTTGCTTGTCCTACCTAATTTATTATAAAATATAACAATGTCCGAATTATAAATAATAATTTACATGTTTTACCTTTTCTTACACTGGTATCCATTTTTCTTCAAGTGGTAGCAGTGTGCTGTATATGTATATATTCCAGGTTATAAGTTTCCTCCGTTCAAAGTCAAAGCAATATTTCAGTACAGTTTGGTCGTCATTGATCAAAACGGGAAACATAACAAGTTCCAACCTCAACAGACTTTTTTAAGTTAATAATTCACCAATTTTTTCCCCCTTCATTTTCAAACACAACTAATCGGGACGCTATTTTGCTTGAATTCCCGTAGGGGTAGATTTACTTTATCTTAAAACTCCCAAAAAATATTATATTAAAAAAGAAAAAAAATGTATTCAGAAGATATGAAAGTTGGGTTTCAATATAACCACATGGGGTTTTTTAATTGTTTATCTTTGTGTTTACTGTCTACCTAATTTCATTTACCATGATTGACTAGGTATTAAGTAATGGATCATATTTTGATGACCATGATTGACTAGGTATGTAATCGGATAATATTTTGATCACCACAATTGACTAGGTATGTAATGGATCATGCACTGGACAATCTTCTGGAAATATGCATTCAAATTCATGGAGGACCATTCCGGCTGGACACTGGCAAGCGGGGACGCAGTGGCTCTCTTCGCAGATTTCAGATATCGAATCTATGGTTTCACACGTTGGTATACACGGTGAGGTACATTCCTGGTAGACTGCACCCTTGGGGCATGACAAAGCTATTAGGAGGAATAAGAAGCGGTAGTTTAGAATAAATCAAAGACGTTTAAAACAAATTAAGCTTTGGTGAAGGGCTGGACGATTTCAGTTTAGAGAATGAATAACTCGATTTTCATTTGTCCTACAATGAGATGAAAGCAAACTGGTAGAAATACAATAGAATTAAAAAGGCACAAAAAATAGACAAGGTTAGAACGAAATATTAGTTACATAAAATAATAGAATAGAATAAGATCAAGATGAAGTAAATTATACTTAAGACACAAAAGAAGACAAACTTTAAAGTGCCCCGGGGTCGGTTATCTATCTCAAGCATGTATTACAGTTTTGACGTGAAATAAAGATAATCAAATTAAGTTCCTGGAGAAGCGAGCAGTGATTTCTAGGTTTGCTATTGCAGATTACTCATAAAAACTTTTTCTATTAATGATAAATCAATAAGTTAGACCACCTTCTAAATGTCTAAACTGAACATATGCCAACAGATTTAGGAAGAAGTCACGTTGGACTCACCGCAATAGTTCGTCCTCTGCCATTCAATATTGACACCTCTCTTCCTTGCTTCATGAGTATAGGCCAGTAAGATATGACAGAGACATCGCAGGTGTGTAGGACAGACACACAGGTCGTACAGACAGGCGTCGTAGAACTCTCGCGGATTGACTACGCTATGGGCTGGCTGGAAGAGGTCAGACTATTCCAAAAGAAGAAAAGAGGCAGGAGGTGATGTATGAACACCTTGAAACACCAATTTATATATAAAGTAGTTTTGAATGTGAGAGAAACTGTCAATATCATTTATGGAATCACCAGATGTGTTGCTTTTGACATATTGACTTGCCACATACACTTAACCAAAGGTCCACACATCGTGGGGTCGTGACCCAACAAATTGATGGGTTGCAAAAATATATTTGGTGGGTCTGGATAATTTTTACCAGACCTCCGGAAAACTCAAATGTCTACATCTTATTGCCGCTTACGGTCACATACGGTTATAAGGTTCATACAATTTGAGTATCAATTCTATGGGGTGGACTTTGGTGGGTTGTGGATTAGTCTTCTCTGAATATCCTGCTTTGTGGGCCTTCAAGTTTGAGGATCGCTGCTGATCTAAACTGTCAGCAATGTCAACCTTTTATTTATGATTGAAGATGTTTGCATATTCATTAAAGACATGATGCCAATCATCATTTTACAAGCTTTGTTTCTGACATTTGCCTTAAACGTGAAGTCACCAGTGTTGTCAGCATCTTATCTGGTCATTTGTGATGTCATTTCTGTGACAGACAAAGACCCATTAATGCTGTCACCATTTTATGTGACTGTCTGTGATAATTGTTGTCACATATGCATGAAGCCACCAGCAGTTGTCAATATTTAAGTCGAACTTTTACATCAAGGGAGACGTGATGTCACTTTAGAGGGTTGTTTGTGATATTTTTTTGGAGATGCAGATGTAGCCCTGTTTACTACACATTATATGTTACATATTTTTTTGTTTGTGACGGCTAAATGTTGGTGAATTCTGTCTGTGTTGATATCTTTAAAGACTTTCGCCGCTTGAAAATTGGTACATTGGTTATTGCAGCATTCACGTGCAGAAACAAAATAGTCAATATTCCATGAAAAAGGAAACAAGCTTCTCAAAATGAAGAATAAAACAAGATTGACCGGACTAAAACACGACATAATAGACTCACATAGAGTACTTAAAACACAATCATATGCATAACGATTGACTGGACTAACCAGACTGCTTTAAAGGTTTAGCCAATTTATTTCGTCCACATTATAACAGAAAGCGGATGACAAGCTTCTGAAAATGAAGAATAAAGCAAGATTGACCGGACTAAAACACAGCATAATAGACTCACATAGAGTACTTGGCACTCCTCGATAGCTTCCATTTGTCCTCTTCTGTTATCAGCACATGGTGAAAGCTCACGTCCTTCCCTACAGGCACAGTCAGGGTACGACCCATACAGGTAAGTGTTTCCAAACTCTGATGCTGTACTATAAACAGTGCCTTCCGCATCCCTAGAGCAATAAAGATTTCAAGTAAAGACACTTTATCTATTGCATTGCCTTACCCACCACCAGCCACGTACGAAACCGTACCGGTAAGGGTTCACAAATTATTATGTTGTAATATAAACATTGCCCTCCGCAACCTACCAGCCACGAAACCCCTGCCAAATATCAGGATTCCAAAAACTTCCATGAATGTGAAACTTCATGACATTCTTGCGAGATGATATACCAATAAAAAACAACTCTATGACCTTTTTTATGGTACATGTCTCCTCTTTGAGGCAAATTTGTGGGAGGTATAAAAAGAGGTTCAGACAGAAACAAGCTTAGAAAGCCATTCCATGTTCCATTACTTGTTGGTATTTTTTCGCCGTTTTCATGATTTATCCAGACCTAAAGGTTTTCAAATTCTCATGAGTATTTTTGATCTTCTTTCATTTGTTTATGCTCGTTAAGCGTGATACAATATACATTTATTGCAAGAATGGTGCGTTTTGATAACAATTACAAAGCCCTTTTCTTCCGATTTTTGAAAACCAGTACACTACTCTGCCAATGCAACCATTTTACCGAGCTACACGTACATGAAGTCATCTGTGCTGTCTCCGTTGTAGTTACCGCAGAGACCACACATCTGGTCCTTCCAGATGCTATCCACGGCAACTTCTGCAAAATGATTGCCATCCCAGGAAACTCTAACACCAATGTTAGTATGTAGATACAGCAACAGACCTGCAGGTCAATAACAAGGGGAAAACAAATATATAAGGACAAGAAAAATATTGACTTAATAAAGTTAACTTTTTATCATTTCTACATCCACAAAAGATCGTATATAATGTATCATGTTTATAATGTATACAGGGATGTGCTCAGGAATATTTGAGTGCCGGGCAGATTGTGCGGTAGTATGATCCACACCCTGGGAGAGGGATCGCATGGGTGGGGTACCCCCTCCCCACTGGACAAATTTTGCATATGAAGTATGCTATAGGTGGTGCTATTTTCCTATTCTGTGCCATGTATTCTCCCAGATTTTGGTTATGGTAAAATTTGTTAAATTATCATAAAATAAGTGACGGGCGGAAATGTTTAAAATACTGTTTGTGCTGGGAATATTCAGAACTGCCGGGCGCAGCCGCCTGGTGCCGCCCAGTGTGAGCACATCCCTGTTTATATAATGTATATAATGTTTAATCTTATCTGTCTTCAAAAGTATTCTGGCGTTTATAACCTTATATTTAAAAGGAGGAAGACCCCAAAAAGTTATTCACATATGGGATGTGTTTGAGTTGGTATTCTAGTTAATATATTGACATTTTTTAATCGTTTGTTGTTTATAATTTCTCAATGCGTTCCTTGAAGTTTTTCATTTTTTTTAAAACATGAAAGAGCAGAAGAAACTCACCCAACTTCTGCACGCTGAACAAAGGTTCCGCAAGGAAGGGAAGGGTTACTCTCTGACCATTAACAGCCACTTCAAAGTTTGGCAGCAGATCAATCGTATAGTTGAAGAATCTAAAAGATATGAGTCTAGTCCAAGATGCTTCGTATGTGCCCTTCCCGTCATTCTGTGCCACGACTTCAAAGCTCTCAGAGACACAATCTTTGGCCATGAGGTAGGAACAAGTTCCTTGGAATTCAAGGAAGTGACCGTCGAAAGTACGGTAATGAGGATCTCCAAAGACTATACAAGTGGCCATACCTGAGATGTTAGCAGAAAGGGCAAACAAATAAAAAAGAAGAAAAGAAGGTGATATTTTGTTCATTTTATCATTATAATGCTCTAGAGAAGTGTACAATGAAAGCTTTCACTTTACAACAATAATTATAACTACAGAGTTTACCTACAATCAGGGCTTCAAAATAAACCTTAATGATAATCCCTGTGCAAAAGGAAATACCAAATTTGTAGTTGGGTTAGCAGCAATCACCTAAGTCTGAAATCTATGAAACAAGAAATTCTAACAAACTCATATCAAGCTTTCTACTGGGTTTATACTCCGGCAAATTTTTCAGTTTACCTTGTCCCAATGAACTCCCTCCCGGCTAAGGTAATAATAATAGTGTTGCATGTCCCTTACCATTAATTCTTTTTATACTATTTTTATAGTTAGGGATGTTTGTGAGTCCCTGGGTAATGTTCATAACTTGTTGCATGGTATATATTTAGATCAAAGCTTGTTAACCGGTCAGTATTACAATTATAGCGCCGGGCAATCCGGCGCTATGATGCTTCTGTTCCAACAGGAGGGGAGTGCCATGGCTTATTATACAGAGCTGGGTGTCTGGCCAGTTATATGGTCAAATCAATTTTGAAAGACAGTCCCATAAAAAGCAATGAACATGACATCTGGGAGGTTGTGGATATATGCTAAAGTAAGGTGAGCTTTTCAAGCAGGAGAAATGTCTGATTTTCCAATCTGAAATGATATTTTACGTTAAGCTCCGCCCACTCATTTATATGCAAGATAGCCCTACCAAAACAAGAGGGGTTATCTACTGACTATGACCAACATATAAAACCCAGTATGACATCAATCACATATTTCCTTCTACCGTGGTTTACAAGTCAGGGTGTCATATACACACAAACACAGTTTACAAGTTAGGGGGTCAGGTACACACAGACACATACGCACTACGCAAACTTAATTTACAAGTTAGGGCGTCACGTACACACAGACACAAACTTAGTTTACAAGTTAGGGCGTCATGTACACACAGACACAAACTTAGTTTCCAAGTTAGGGCATCACATACACACAGACACATACACAAACTTAGTGTACAATATAGGGCGTCACGTACACACAAACACATACGCAAACTTAATTGACTGCACAGGTTGCGATGGATGACAGAACATCAAAACCAAACTGCCATCCAGAAGACACATGTCATAGAACGTTTCAATACTTACGAGGTACGCAGACACGACAGCATTCTCCTGGTGGAACTATGAAGTCATCATCCTGATAAGAGGGGAAAAAAGGAAACAGATAAACAGATTCTGTGCATTAGGGTAACATGTTCCACGGAATCTGTGCAATTTCTAGAAATGTAGATTACGAATAAAAACTGAAAGTTCTCTCACCATTTCACAGACGAGGTCTTCACAGTGAGGTGGTATGCAGAAAGTTTCCCCTAGAAAACATGTACATACTTCGCATCCCTGTTCCCAGGTGAAAGGTATCACTAAATCGTCATAGAAACCAGCGGTACAATTCCTCTGTTCTTCTTTTATCAATTCAGGGTCTGAACAACAAAGATTGAGAATCATAACTAAATTAAGTCTTACATGTCACTGAGTAAAGAAAAAATTACACCAAAGCTTAGGACATTAACTGTTCATCTCACAGACTCGTAGAGCAGTTTTTTGTAGAACAAATTCTCCCCAATCTGCATTTGGCTTGTAACCCTGAGGGCACTGGTTTGAATCCCACTCTAGCACCTCAACCCCTCCCCCACACCAAAAAAAAAAGAAGAAGATTTTAGAAGAATCTTATCCACTCAAGAAGTTAAATTGACTGAGATTGAGTCACTCAAGCAGAAAATTGAGCAATCTAGTCTAGGGTGATCAGTATTTCAAATGTAAACAAAAGCCTATGACGATCTTCCCTGCCTACAGCAAATATACCACCGGAGTCCCCTGTTTTTGGCCAAAAACAAGGGAGATTGAAAATCTACCCATGTTTGTAATGCTAGCCATACTGACTGCTCCTTTGCATAAACTCTTGACTAAACACACAGTGTACTATTTCAGTGTTCAAGTCAAACTTGTCTACACACAGGAAAGTAGTGCTGGCCATTAGAGCACTTGTATTTACAGTCATATGGTGGCTGGTCAATAAATTAGGTGCTATCAAGGATGAACCCTAATGGCAGTACTTGGGGTTGTTTGTGCTATCAAGTAACAAGTTATTAATGCTCAAGTGAATGAGGAGGACTGTTTTTCTATAGGCAGGTTTGACCATCATGTCTATGGATGGTTGTGGCTTTCATTGATGATGTACAGCACAGTTCACACAGTTTTACTGAAAGTAAAAGGGACCAATCGTTACCACTGGAGAAAATCACCCTCACCTGTCTCGTTGGATTTCTTGCCAATGGTGCAAACTGGGCAACAGACTTCTTCCTCAAATGTTTGGTACTGTTGTGGACAATCTTGACAAAGCTTTTCAGCACAAAATGGTTCTCCATACTGAATGGACAAACACAAACACATTAATAATATGAATTTATAGAACCAGAAGCAAAGAAAAAGATGGGTTCTTCCATTTATTAAGTTTTGGACAGAGTATATTGTACCAGGAAGCAAAAAGAGAAGAAAACAGTGAATACATTGCCTGTCATTGACAGCTTTAGAGGAAATCTGCTTGTACTACAAGTTAAATTTTAAATGATCTGGTGACAATAAACCAAAACTAAATCTGTTAGTGTAAATTTTAGGTCACCATAAAGTAATAAAAAAAAAAATCATTATTTCCCAGTGAAATAATTTACTCAGTAATGAGCTGTGTATACAATATCACAGTATTAAATACTAAACTTGAAACAGAAAGACCCATAAGTGGCAGCTGTTTTTAAATGTAACTACATCCCCGACACCCAAGCTAACAACAGATTTGTGTGCATTTTCTGATATTGCATATTCAAATGGCAGGTGATAATTTTTGGGCAAACCCATTTCTTTTCTTTCCCAAATGTAGGTTTTAAACTTCAGCATGCTCATTTATACGCTAAATGTTACTGCTTGAAACTCACAATACACTGGCATTCATAGCAGGGATCGCTGGTCGGATGAAAGATGGTTCCATTCCTGTAGATCTTGTTCTCGATGATGCATTTATTTCTTCTGCAAATTGGACAACATCTTCCCTCCGGTGTGAACCGGTTTGACAGGGGGCATTCAAGTTCACGGCACACTATAGGTTCACAATCCCAGACAGAATTCTACAAGGAAGGGAAGACGAGAATGTTTTGATAACAGCTTACTTCTTAAGCTCATAAATGTCTTTATCAAAACAAAAGAAGAAATTATCTGATATTTATAATTATTATTTGTTTTTCTAATCATTCTTTCATTTCTTAGAATAAGCCATTATTTTCTGAATAGGACAGCGGATAGGATAATTTATAATTTCATATATATCTATATTGGGTTGCCTACCTAGTTGTTTGCAACAGATGCTGAATGGTCCAAAAATATTGTCAGTCCACTACTTTTCAGCAAAGAGCAAGTTTGATTTGATTTGAATTGAACATTCAATTTGTTTGAATATTAATACCTTGACTTACCAGACAAGTGCACGTGCTGCAATCCTTCTCAATGATGCTACCATTTGCATACAAGTTATCATTTTCCAGGCAGGGAGAGTAGTCAGCTATATGAAATATAAACAGTACACAGAATAAGGAGGCATTATTCACTTGATATCCTTTAGTTTTTGTTCCCCCTCCCCCCCTTCCTTCCCCCATGGTCCAGCAACTGAAAAAAGCCCTATCCCCATGAACATCATAAACTGTTAGTTCTACGCACAATAGAGGAAAATAACCAAACCAGCAAACAGTGGCTACTGTGTGTGACACTGTGGAGCACCAGAGAACAACTTATCCAGTATGGCATCATATTACCTGGTATGGCAGAAGAGGCTAATACTGTGTGTCTACCACATCCAGCCTGGCTGCCTGATGCTGCAGCCCCCTCAGCTTCCCATACTTTTGACATGGTACCTAAACAAGATGTTGTGACATTGACACAAACAATCTATCAAACAAGCACATTGTGCACTTTATTTTACTCAAATGATAGATAATGCTGCCTTGCACAGTTGGTAGATAAACCTTAATTTGTTTTTCGTCAAGACTTACATGGTTTACATATAGGGCAGCAGTGGTCGTCAGACATCTCCTTAAATTCTGGTCTGCAATCCAATCGAGGACAGCGAACTTTTTGGCAGTGGGTCAGTGACTCTGAAGTACAGCGACACTCTGTACACTTGTCTTCAAATGGGAAGAATACCTCATTGCTTTCTGCTACAGTGTTATTAACCCGGCATCCCTCACAGGCAGGACAGCATTGTCCCGGGATTTCGATCGGATTTTCACAGTTGATTGGGCAAAGTGTTGTGTGGGTAATTATTAATGTATTCTGTGAGAAAAGTCAAAGTTTAATATTTACCAATTGCAAAAAATATCACTGATATTTTACTCTCTGTTTTTGCCTGCTATTTACTATCAAGTCTTGAAAATTTTGAATTTCAAATATAATGATGTGGAAACCTCATCCAAAATAAACATCTTTGTGGGTAGGCTGAGTGGATAAAGGTGCAATAAAACTTAACATATGTGTAGGTCTTCGACTCAATCCCTGGTTGGACAAAGTAAGGTGTTTTGTTTTTCCATCCAGAAGAACTTTTGGATTTCTCATTTAAAGTGGGCTTCAAATGTTAAAAAATCCCAAATGAGCTAATTGGATAGCCACCTGACCTTAAGTGTCAGTTACAAGCCATTCCAATTCCACCGTATGCATGTAATGTGGCTGCATAGGAGGAAAGGAGGGCAGTAAAGAGGAAACACTTATTGAAATTTTTGTTAGACTTACTATGCATGTAAGGGCCAAGCATGGGTCGTCTGGATGATCCCACGTGTCTCCATGTTGGAATATCACATTACTGTCATCAGCACAAGTATCGCATACAGGACAACATTCGCCATCCGGGACGACGGTTTGGGCACAAAGTGTCGGTGCACACCGTGTACGGGTACATCTGATGGTACCCATCTAAATAAATATTACATCAGTTTGCTCTGTTATATAGGTAGGCTTAAATTGATGCAATTTTCAGAAGAAGAAGATATTAAGTAAAATTCATTGCTAAAGTTATACATGTTGTATTGCATACTGACAGCGTTGGAAAACTGTTACAAGAAAGAAAGAGATGTTTATTTGATTTAACTATCAAATTTGCTTGGGTGTTCATATGTCTATCTGTGAACATAAAGATATCAAGACATCTGAGATATTGAACAAAGAATTATAAACAGTCTTTTGTTGACAAAAAGTGGATATCGACATGATCCATAGGGCACTGACAAAGGGTTCACAAATATCATACTCATTGATAAACTCCCATTGTGTAGTTTGTTGGATTTGTTATGTAATCTAGTGATCCATACCTAACTAAGACAGGGTTTACAATGATCAAACTCACAGTAGATAACTCCCATGATGTAGTTCGTTCTACTTGTTATGTAATCAAGTGATCCATAGCTATAACTAACACAGGCTTTACAAGGATCATACAGTCTCCAATAGTGTAGTTTGTCCTATGTATTATGTAATCAAGTGATCCTTACCTCACAGACACAGGATTCACATGGATCTTCCTCAGAGAAGATGACTCCGTTAGTGTAGTATGGATTATTTTAATATTATATCAAGTGATCCTTACCTCACAGACACAGGATTCACAT
>KN891246.1:15139-36931 GCA_000934455.1 Apostichopus parvimensis
TGGATCTTCCTCAGAGAAGATGACTCGGTTAGTGTAGTATGGATTAGTTTAATATTATATCAAGTGATCCTTACCTCACAGACACAGGATTCACAGGGATCTTCCTCAGAGAAGATGACTCCATTAGTGTAGTGCATATGATTCAAAGTACAAATTGAGCAATCCTTACAGCAAGCTCCAGGAATGACTAAACCGTGTTCACAGCTACTCTCAGGAGGGCAGGTTTGAGGAGAGCACACCGTCACAGAGTCAATACATGTACAGTTCTGACAGGGCCGGCTTGGGTGAGTGAAAACCTCCCCACTCTGGTACCTGGTACCATCAGGCATTGTACAGTGTGTATCTATACAGATTAAGACAAGAACACACAATGAGTTACACAATAGGAGGTACATGTACAGGGCAGGCTTGGGTGAGTGAAAGCATCCCCACTCTGATACCTGGTACCATCAGGCATTGTACAGTGTGTATCTATACAGATTAAGACAAGAACACACAATGAGTTACACAGTAGGAAGTACATGGTTGAAGCTTCACTCTTTCACTTGGTCAATAGCTACAAATAATGAAAACATAAAACATGGGAATATTAATTGTGTTAAGTTGAACATTGAGAAGCCCAAACAGATGTAAAACAGCACCAAATGCATCATACCAACTGAGTGGTGTGTTGATATAAGTTATAGGTTTACGGTCATCAAAAGGTGTAATAAAGTTAAATCATTTTATCATGAACAGAGGCTTTTATACCTGCACATCTTGGGCAGCAATCACCAGTCAATGTTAGTGTAGCTGTGCAGTCCAGAACGGGACATTGTTCCCTCTCTGTACAGGATACCGTGCCATTCTGTACAGAGAGAAAGAAAGCATTAAACATGCCTGTACATACTTTTGTTATAATTAAACATTAGTTTTGAGTACAAACCAAACCAAAATACCTACAAATGCCACTGGACAATGGATAAAAGGACAGATGGGTCAAAAGGCCAGGGGTTAGGGTGGAGGAGGAATGGGTCGGGGAGAGAGAGAAAATGAATGAATACACTGACCATTGGACTATGGATAGAAGGACAGATGGGTCAAAAGGCCAGGGCTTGGGGTGGGAGGGGCATAGCGGAGGGAGAGAAGAGGAATGAATACACTGACCACAGATAAAAAAACATAACCAAAGAAGATAACAATTCATTCTGTACCACATACAAAAATGCTACACAAACTGGATAAATTGCTATATTTGTGCACTGACTGTATGAAGTATCAAGTCTACAATGTGAAAATGCATGTATTGCTCACATTACAAATCAAATGGCCAAGTAGTTCTTAACTTACAACTTAAAGATAGTTAAGCACTTAGGATCGCATTGCTAAACAAAGGCTCTGAAGACATTTGGTACTGGCTATGGACTATAGAAAACTATATAAAAACACACCATAGAATATATTCATACTTACAATGCAACTGCAAGTTTGACAGGAGTCGTAGAGTGGGTTAAAATATGCACCATTTTCAACTATCTGGCCTCTGTATAAACAATCTGGAATATATATAACCACAAACAATCATTTTAATAATTAATAATAAATATATTTATATTTAATCACTTTCTCTTCTGCTTCGATTTTATATGTCTATACCTGCTTCAGTATAAGTTGCAATGGAAGTAACAGTAAGAAATGTGGTGATCATACCAAACGTTACTAAAATCAATTCATTTCTGACTTATTGTGTGAATGTTAGAATTCTGCAGTTCTATGTTCAGGGATGAGCATGGGTTAAAGAAAAAATCACAGAACTTTGCAAAAATTGCGGTATAGGCTCCAGTTTGCGTATGCTACAGTGTGTTAGGATAATATTTTTTGTCACAGAGGTAGAAAGAAATCACGGATATTACGCGAATTTGCGGAAAAAGCTCATGCATGTATGTTACAAAGGCGCTATATCCACTCTTCTTGACTGTGACATATTATCCCAGAAATTTTATGCAAATAGAATAGTTTAGATTGAATAGTTTCAAAGGCGTGTCATACGTAGCAATATTCGGAGTACGGTACTAAAAAGTACTAGCTTGTATGGAAATCTGTTGTGGTTGACAGATACTCAATGGTCAGAGCAAGCACTGGAAGCACTAGCTGGCAAGTTAAGGTACATTGATATATTGAAAATGCATATGAATACGTATGGGAATCGTAACAGCACGAGGAATAATACCCATTTTTCAGTTAGCAGACATCACTTGAAACACGGTAAATGACTCTTGAATAACTACTGCTATAAAACCTAGAAAGTGCTTCCAAATGATATATAAAATGTTAAATCTTATGTAACGTTTAAGCGCAAACTAAAATCCCACCTAATTGAAAACTACGCTGACTGAGAATGTGTATTTTTCTCTACTCTTTATTGTTACCTTCTTTCATTGTTATTTGTTATTTTTTGGTCACTAGCTCGATAAACTACTATTGTTTTTCTAGTGTCCTGTTTATACTATACCACTTTGTTCTATTGTTCTTATGTAAAGACGAAATAAATGAAATGAAATGATGAAGGTGAAGGCATTGGCCTTGGTTTCAGATGTGACTTTTATTGCAAGGCCTTGGTAGAAAAAGATGAAATATTGAGCTGGTGGCAATTTATGCCCCAATCCTTCCCCTCCCTCTCTCCCTTCAACTCCCCCAACCCCACTCCCTTGAGGATACTTTTTCCTACCATCACATATAGGACAGCATGCATCTTCTGGTTGGTAAGGGTTGGTACACTTGGTTGCACAGCTGATGGGTTCACACACAACGTAGGAATTGATACATCGGCAATCCTCACAATCATTGTAAGCTGACTGGAAGATCGCTGAGTTGTGATATCCAACACCATTATAATAACAACCTGTGAAAGGAGAAAGCCAATGACAGGATATCAATGTTTTTCATTCAGCAGATTCATGCCTTAAAGGCATTGAAGACTAGCCCCAAACCGTGTGACGCTCTCTGAAAAAAGTTAACTTTCCGTTGCTTACAAGTGAAGTTTTCTTCTTGTCCCTACAAAATGCAGACAGTAATGAAACGTGATACCTTGTTATCTTTTATCTAGACCTGAGATGTCTATTGCTGCTATGTACATTGTGTTGTGGGTATTGACCGTAGCTGTGTGTATTGACTGTATACTAGTGTCTAATTACCGACAGTAGCAAGCTGTGTGTGTATTTTCTGGGATCTATGGTGGTGTCTAACATTTCTGTTATTAAACTAGGTCAGATTAGCGGCATGAGACCATTCTTTGTGTCTTCGCACCCTTTAAGTCACTGTGTGAAAAAGAAAAGCTGCAAGCAGCTTTAAATATCCTGCTCAGCTAGAATGAATCAATATATCAAACAATAGATTGTCTCTGAACACCTGCAGTGACTATTGTGTGAAACTGTGGAGGACAATAGATTATGTCCTATGCAGCCTGGCTGAAAGATGCTGCAGCCTGCTAAGCATCCTTTGCTTTTGACACAGTGGCCACATGAAGATTAACAGAATATAATAATTAAACAAGTTACTCTACCAGCAGGAAGCATCATACTGAACACACTTGACATTGTATTTACTGGCAAACAGCTGTCTGAAATATGTGCACAAAGATGAACTTATTGCCACTGACCGCAATATTCCCATATGGGAATTGCACAATAGCTGTGATGTAATACCACCCCATATCCGTCCACTATTTAAGTGTTACTCCTATAGTGGTTGTATTAAACGCGAACAGTGTGCTGGGGTTCACAAACAAAAATTCAGTCTTAACAAATATATGGAATCACAGGAAATTCAGTCTTAACAAATATATGGAATCACATAAAATTCAGTCATAACAAATATATGGAATCACAGGAAATTCAGTCATAACAAATATATGGAATCACAGGAAATTCAGTCTTAACAAATATATGGAATCACATAAAATTCAGTCTTAACAAATATATGGAATCACAGGAAATTCAGTCTTAACAAATATATGGAACCACAGGAAATTCAGTCTTAACAAATATATGGAATCACAGGAAATTCAGTCTTAACAAATATATGGAATCACAGGAAATTCAGTCTTAACAAATATATGGAATCACAGGAAATTCAGTCTTAACAAATATATGGAATCACAGGAAATTCAGTCATAACAAATATATGGAACCACAGGAAATTCAGTCATAACAAATATATGGAACCACAGGAAATTCAGTCATAACAAATATATGGAATCACAGGAAATTCAGTCTTAACAAATATATGGAATCACAGGAAATTCAGTCATAACAAATATATGGAATCACAGGAAATTCAGTCTTAACAAATATATGGAATCACAGGAAATTCAGTCATAACAAATATATGGAACCACAGGAAATTCAGTCATAACAAATATATGGAATCACAGGAAATTCAGTCATAACAAATATATGGAACCACAGGAAATTCAGTCATAACAAATATATGGAATCACAGGAAATTCAGTCTTAACAAATATATGGAATCACAGGAAATTCAGTCTTAACAAATATATGGAATCACAGGAAATTAATTTTACATGGGACCTAAATGAACACTGGATTTAACAGAAAGCCTGCTGTCTTTGTGTATATTCTGTGTGCAGGCTGGGGGGGGAGGGGTGAGGTGTGGGGGGTCCCTGAATATGTCGACAGAAATGAACTTACCTTGGCAGTCAGGGCAGCATTCACCCTCAATGTACACCGAAGGTGAAATGTTTTCGGAGAAGCGGGATGCTGGACAGACTGTATTACACTCTTCGCGCACACACTGGACTACTCCACCCTCCTGAATTAAACATACAAAGACAAAAGAGGACTGTAAGATACTTAACCACATGTACAACATTAAAAAGGAACCAAATCTATCCTGATTTCTGATATCTTTTAAAAATATCGACAGGTTCTTTATTAAAAAGTCACTTATATCCTTAATGCCATCAAAGGGTGCCCTTTAATTAATTTTGATAGTGTTCTAAAAAGATTAAAGAAACACTTCTATCAGCACAGGTTGTATTTCTATAAAACCTTCCAACTTTTGTGAAATTATCCTTTTAAGCAACTCAGATTCATCAACTGGACTAAATCAGGCATGTGCTTAAGAATATTAGAGTAGGAAGCCGATTGAGGCAGTAGTGTGATCCACGTTTTAGGGGAAGGGTCTAAAGGATGGGGGTGTCCCCCTCCCATCTGGAAAATTCAACAAATGGAGTATGCTTAGATGGCAAATGGTGCTTGCATTCTTGTGTTTGATATTACCTGACCTGTTACACAACTTACAATAAACACACAAACCACGTTGATCTCAAATTGTGTCATAAATATGAAAACAGCTGTTTGTTGAAGACTAACCTGGCATGTGCACGACTGACATATATCGTAAAGATCTGTCCATTCTGAGTCAGTCTGGTGGAATATACTCCAACGGTCGTAGCATCCATCCTCTACACACCTCGGACAACACTCACTAGGATCCTGTATCTGTTGCTGACGGGTACAATTTAGAGGCTCACAGGTGATCCTTAGGCACTCAACAGCGCCCTCCTGTCAAGCAGAAAGTTACCAAAGTTGATTCATAAAGGAATGTTGGTTAATATCTGTGTTCATTGTTCTCATGTATATTTATATTTTTATGTTCTTAATTGTGGTTTATATCATTTTTTACTTTTATTGCTGTTTTTATTACTTTAAAGTTTTCTTAAGTTTGGTAATTTTATATTCCAGCTATTGGTTCTTTTGTACAGTGCTCTTGAGCATGTTTTATTTCATGATAACAGCACTTTAATATTTGGTATTTGTTATTTATTATGTCAGAATGGAACACAAAGTTAGGAATTGCACCGTATAATGTTCAGTTTGTCATTATCTTCCACTTCTAAAAGGTTGAATACAATATTGCCCACATAATGTTGTTGGGTAGTAGCGGAAAACTCAACCCAAAATTGAGATAAAAAAGGTGAAGAGAGCAAAACACTTTTTGGCTAGAAAAGTAGATTTGACCCCAGTGACCTCTGGATTACCATACATCTACTGTTCAAGCCATCCTAAGTTTATCATGATGATGATGATTGCAATGAGGTTGATAGAGAATCGTAGAACACATAAAACAAATATTAAAATCCATACTGCAGCTATTTTATCCTCACCAGACAAGTACAGAGCTTGCAGGAATCCAGTAGAGTAAAGCTGTCACCATTTTCATATTCCACACCTTGGAAAACACAGTTATCTGAGAGAAAGAAATAATTAAGAAATAATAATTACTGAGAACATTAAGCAATACTTAGTTGAAAAAGAAATAATTAAATTTAATATACCATTATGTTAGGAAAATGTGTATAATATGCCACTCAGTGAGGGGTAAAGACCACCACATATACATTTACAGAACTGATTTTGAAAAACATATGATAGTTAGGTCCTATAACAATACTGGTCATTATACTTGGCACTATCAAGTTTAATTAACTTAAGTGATATTTTGGGCAAACAAAAAACATATAATATACCATTATGTTAAGAAAATGTGTACAATATGCCACTCAATGAGGGGTAAAGACCATCAAAAATACATTTAAAGAACAGATTTTGAAAAACAACTGATACTATCACAATATTGGTCATTAAACACGGCACTATCAAGTTAATAGTGGAGTAACTAGTCCAACTCTGAGGCTTTCCTTTTATATGTGTTTAATAGTACTTATGGCAAGGAGTCTGGGCTAATAATGAAAAGCATCAAGGTTTAAACCAAATTCCAGAATTATATTTAGCTCATTAATAAGCTTTATTTAGTGAAAAACATCCAGCAGCCAGGGTTTCTTCTCGTGCAACACTCGCTCGGTAGCAAGGAAAACTTGTCTGCCAAATTCAAATGGCTGTTTTTTAATATTAGATTATATCGTAATGAATAATAAATAATACAAGATGACAAAAATAAACTGGTAGTATTTTAGAAATATGAACATGATACTGTATGTTTTATCTATTGTAGTGCATTCTGGGCAAACTGCTCTTGATACTTGTTTCCAATGCCAATATATGGCGAGCTGGAGCATTCGTTCTTAACTTTCTTACTGTTTTTACCAAAGAAGTAAAACAACTGCAAGAAACAGAGAGAAGTCGAACACCCAGCAAGACACAAGGCCGCTTAAACCAGGAGACCAGTGGCAAAGCTAGGGGTATTGGTCAGGGGTGGCGAGAATGGTCTGTAGAGGCGCTTTCGACACTATCTAAGCGGAGCGCCAACACAGGTTTGGGCAGAGCGTACAGAAATTTTTTGAGCAAAGATACTCCCTAGATCGCCGGAAATGACCCTCTCCAGGCCTTGCTAATTTGCAGATAAACGAAGAATAAATAGGTGTCATCGCCATTTTGTCAGAAAATTACACCAACAAAATCTGACAAATGTCAATAGGTATTTGAGAGCGCAATAAAAAAGTCAAAGTAAAATAAGTAAAAAGTGGTAAAAAGCTGAAAAGGGCGCCAGCAGTCCATTTGAGTCCGTCAGGGGGGGGGGGCATCCGCCCTCTGACTGTATGGACGCTCCGCCACTGCAGGAGACTGTCTCAGACCTGGCGATAAATTCACTCAGGAGAGTTGAAAATGACAGTTTGAATGCAGCAAGAATTTGACAAGGTCAGCCTATATATATAATCATAATTCCTACCTTCACATGTCAGACAACATGCTTTCTGTGTTGGTTTCTCACAGGTTACTTCTGGGCATGTTATGTCAGAACAAATAATGTCACCATCCTGGGAAAACAATTGTGATAATTATATCAAATAACTAATATTTTAAGCTAAAAAACATCCTACCTGATAATTTTACCATAACTCGTCTGCACCATGTAATGTAAAGTTTCAGGTTGACAATATTGTTGAGCATGTTGAAAGCATACTGTACCTCTGATTATTAGTGTAGCAGTGTTTATGCCAGGGATCTTGGTGAATTCGTTGGGGAGGGGGACTACCCCCAGTGGGGTTCCCAGGGGTTGGGGTGCAGGGGGTTGAAAGCTATTTCAGAAAATTTAAAAATTTAGCACTCATTTTAGTGATATGAAAGATATGAAAACATACATATCTCTATAAAACAAAATGAGACAAAAGCTGCCACTCACCCGGGTAAATTTTATCTCTATTTGGATAAACTGCCATTATGTTTGTTTGTAATAGCACATTTCTCTCCCCCCCCCCTCTCCAACCCAACCAAAGACTAGCTCCCAGGTGTCATTCCCATCCCCCATCACAACTTAAGACTCCCCTCCCAGGTGTCATTCCCTGCCCCCATCCCAACCAAAGACTCCCCTCCCAGGTGTCATTCCCTGCCCCCATCCCAACCAGACTCCCCTCCCAGGAGTCATTCCCTGCCCCCATCCCCTACCAAAGACTCCCCCCTCCAAGGTGTCATTTCCTTCCCCCTCCCTCCCCCACCCCCAACCAAAGACTTCCCTCCCAGATGTCCTTCTTCCCTCTCCACTTTTTACAGCATATAAATAGTAATACTTACATTACATTCACACACTGAACAGTTATCTGCCAGAGGCTTGAACATTCTGTTATTGTGGATGAGGGTGCCTTCGTACAAACAGTCTGCAAGGAAAGGAACATTGGATAGTAAATCTTCTAATAGCAGTATATATTGGTCTATCAATAAAAATTATTCACCGGACTAGTATCGCAACTGTGGAAACCCAACCATGGCTGACTGAATGGCCCATGTTTATTACTTTTTATTAACTTTAAACGATTCTAAAATGAAACAATATCTTCCTTCTAGCATAACTTTATAAATTCAATTACCTGTCCATACACTGGAAATCTGAACTCTCTCAGCATAGGTTGGGTAAAATTATAGCTATTATCTAAGTGTATGAAATACAACAAGTACACCATCTTTATTAAAGACACCCTCCCTCCCACCTCACCCCCTCTCCCTAGACCAGATCTCTCTAGACCAGACTGCTATATAATCTGTTTCAAAGACAAAATTGCTGTCAATTTATCTGTCTGAGCAAATAAGATTCTCACAAAGTCACTCATTAATGGTTAAGTACACAACATGACATCAGGTTGAAGCTAGTAGGACACTTACCGCTACATTCACGACAGCATTGGCCTTGTCGGGGCGCAGGATGGGAGCATCTGGGGAGACAAACCTCAGAGTAACAAGTCACTAAACTGTCATTACATGAACAGTGCAAGCAGGGGTCATGAAGGGCGGTCCAGTTGGCACCGTGGTGGTAAACAATACGGGAATGCTCACAGTTTCTATCTGTTGAGAGTAGAAAAGATGAAAATTAAAATCTCTGGTGACAAAAGAAACAAAGAAAAAAACAATGGCAAGTAAAGAAACCAATAAGTTTTCGTGTAAGGCATGGCAGGTATCTAGCTATGTTAATGTGCACCAACCCGCCAGGCAGATATCGATCAATTGATTGATCGATCGATTGATTTCTTCTTTATTATATCCTAAAAGAGTAGATACATGTTTGCCTTAGAAATATGAGTTCAACAAAAATATACAACAGGAAATGAAGCAAAAAACATGTAAACGATATAGAATTATTTATTTTGTCACAAGAAAAAAAAAGAAAAAAGAATGTCAAAATCCTAAATGGAATTATGATATTCATACTCTGCTGCATAAAGAATGATTTATGTGTCTGTTTTTACTATCCCTTCACTCTCCATACATTTAAGATCTTGTCAGGTGTTATTGTCTGCTCACTGTATACTTACCAACTGTACACTGAACATCATGGCAAACGGTGACTCCCTCCATACACGTACACTCAACACAGCCGTTATCAGTTTCCCATGTAGAACCAGTCTTGTAAAATATGCCTTCATAAAGGCAAGCTGTATTGAGATCAAACATGTTGACATGAAATCTTCTTTGGGATAAAATCATAATACAGAGATAATTAATTAAAAATGATCCCCAAAATGTGATGTTCAAATCAAAACAAGTTTCTAGACTCTAATGCCCAGAAAATTGTATACATTTTTTTCATCTTTATTTAGAGCCTATTTTCATAACTCCAAAATGTAAGTAAAGTCTTGTAGATAACTTGCTAGTTGAACAAATGAAAGATTAAATATTAAATGCCAATCGAAAGCCCAACAGTACTTGGATAAGATATAGAAAAAAAAAAGGCCAAGTTTCAGGATGTTAAGCTGCAGCAGCTGCAATATCTTGCTCAATTTGTATCAATATCAAACAATCTGGGTGTCTCTGAAGACTTGTTGTCTGAGACTATTATGTTACACTGTGGAACACAATATATCATGTCCTATACAGCCTGGCTGCATGAAACTGCAGCTTGCCTGCAGCCTATCAGAATTCTAGTTTTGGTAATTTCAATTACTCATATTCAGGAGCTTTTTCTAACTAAACTGGAAAAAAATGAATTAAGAAAAGGAAAGAACAAGAAAAGAAACTGCCTGTTCTATATCTATAGTTAAATTAGGAATTATTTCATGTTCCCAAACTCAATGAGACATTGTTTCATTATGGGATTTTCAGGTGGAACATAACACACTATTACTTTTCTTGGTATTACACAAAGGAAGACTTGACTTCTTGTGCCAAGAATGTGCGATGAATAAAAATCATTAAGTTACATTATTAGCAACTCACACTGCAGTGTTCTATAAATTGTTGCAAGTTTCAGGGATGAGCCTCATGGGTAAAAAATAAATCACGGAACTTTGCAAAAATTGCGGTATAGGCTCCAGTTTGTGTATGCTACAGTGTGTTAGGATAATAGTTTTTGTCCCCGAGGTAGTTAATACTTTTAGTATGATATTTTACCTGCAGGTCCCAAACAAGTACGTCTGTCTTCATTCAAGAAGTGACCAGGGTAACAGTCACATGAATATGATCCTTGTACATTAATACATTCCTGTTCACATTCATGTTCACCCTCGCATTCAATAATATCTGAATAGAAAAAAAAGCAAAAGGAAAAGAGAAAAAAAAAATTTTTGCAGAACTTTTAACTTTCAGTAGAAGATCATGCAGACCTTTTCAATGAGCTTGCAAATATGATGCTATATATATTTAAAAACATTGTTGTCAAGTTTACTAAAGTATGAAAATATTCTGTATTTTCAATGCAAGAATTTTACAAGAAAATATGAAAATATGAAAAAGGATTCATGTATGGTGCTAAACTAAACTTACCCACACATTCGTTGTTGTTTGGGGGGGGGGGTGGGGTGGGGAGATTGTTTACTCTCAGAACATTTCCACAGACAGTCTATCTTCATTTTGGAAGCAGAGGATTCATGTATAGTGCTAAACTAAACTTACCCACACATTCGTTGTTTTCATCAAACTCAAACCCAGGTTCGCAGTTACATCTGTAACCACCGTAGGTATCTTCACATCCGTACCTACAGAGGTTCATATTGATCTGGCATTCATTGATATCTGCAAAAGAGAAAACATCTCATTAATTAGTTCTCAGCTAGACTTCAATGAATGTTTTCTGATCATGTGACAATTGATTTATTCATTGTCTTTGTAAACATTAAACAGAAACATAAACATGGATATAATAATATTTTGTACCTTCCAGCAATTATTGCAATTTTAAGTAATATATTTGAATATATACATAGAGCAATGTAGTACTCTTGTACTCATTACTAACAGGATTTCTCCTTGATGAAAGGACAATGCAGTACTCACTTTGCGTACAGTTTGGACCCGTTAATCCCACAGAACAGACACAAATACCTCTGTCACATCTGAAGCGGTCCTTGCACGCTGGATTACACTGGACCTCTGTGGAGGAACAAAATGGTGTATCTTCAATTTTATCCCTTTATTAATTAAAGGAATTTTTTAAGAACATTTGCGAGTCATAGAGGAATCACCCGAGTGTGTTTATAAGATACCTTCTATGCTGCCAACCTCGTTTCCAGCTATGACGGTGCTATTCCATCTCTTAAGACATTGACAAGACATGAATATTTAAACAATAAGCTAATAGTAGCTTGAAGTATATAACACATTTGGTGTATATATGAAGTAACGATTACAAATGCACTTTCCATGAACAATATGTAAATTTTACCTGATTCACATAACATTCCAGTGTAGCCGGAGATGCATATACAGGCCCCCTGGACACATATCCCGCCATTCATACATTCGAGTAAACATTCATCCGTATCTGCAGGCGGCAAGCAAAAACAAAAAAACAAGATCATTAGTTATGTTAGTAAAGCAGGGTTTTCCCTGGTATTCATTTTGTGAGGTGGTCACCTCTCTGCGTTTTTCCAACCGCCTTACAAATATATTACCAAAACCTATGTCATCATCCGTCATTGAAAACTTGGGTGAGAACACTAAATTAAAAGCAACAAATAAATGTTCTTCTGCCCAATTAGAATAACATTTATCTAATTTATTGTTAATTTGATCACGATTGACATTTAGATGTTAACAACATTTTCCAGCTGACCATGTTCCAATACCCCCCCCCCCCCAGGGCTGCTCATGCCTTCTGGTGTCACAACCCAGTTACCGTCACTCACACGATAAATCCCACGGTAGGTTCTGAGTACCACTGAAACACAAGGAAACTTGTCAGTTTTATTTCAGTCAACATCAGTAAGATCTTTTGAATATTAAGAAAGGTTCTGCAACAAACAGGGCCTTTAACATTGTGTGTCTGCTGAGCCTCTTACATAATGCATCTTGAATCCTTTTTCAAAAAAATATTAATTTCAAATTACCAGAAAATCGAAAACTTACCATTACGTGGAATCTGGCAGTATTCCCCCGTTACATTTTGGGGACAGAGACACAGTCCATTTTGACAATGGCCACCGTTCATACATGGATGTTTGCAATTGATGGCTGGAGGGAGACATTATATGTGAGATGAAAATTGTATAAAATTAAATGTTTGCAGGTCACTCCTTTTTTTACTATGAAAATGACATCTATTTAATTGTTAACTTTATATCAGGAATTGTCAATCTTTACTTTGGAAGTTAAAAGACAACATTTTCAATAGGTTTAAACAAAATTTAACTTATTTCATGCACTAAGGTGTTTGCCAACTTCACGACGGTGTTTGGCAAAGAATCATCGTCCGAGATATGAAAGAAAAAAAAACAATTCTAGGATGATAATATTAAACCACCTAATAATGGAGTCCTGATGTATGTTAAGAACACTAATATGTAATGACAGATTTTGATAACATTCTTTACCATGATTACAAATGAAATGGCTGTAGACCTAAAGGGAAAAATATTAAACTGAAATTGTGTGATAAGAGACTATGTATTATATGACAAGAGACTATGTATTGTATGATAAGAGGCTATGTATTCTAAGACAAGAGGCTATGTATTGTATGATAAGATACTGTGTATTCTATGACAGGAGGCTATGTATTGTATAATAAGAGACTATGTAATGTATGATGAGAGACTAGGTATTGTATGATAAGTGACTACGTATTATATGATAAGAGGCTATGCATTGTATAATAAAAGGCTATGTATTGTATGATAAGAGACTAGGTATTGTATGAAAAGAGTTTATGTATTGTATGATAAGAGACTATGTTTTATATGATAAGAGACTATGTATTGTATAAGAGACTAGGTATTGTATGATAAGAGACTATGTATTGTATAATAATATACTATGTATTGTATGATCAGAGACTAGGTATTCTTTGATAAGAGGCTATGTATTGTATAATTATAGACTATGTATTGTATGATAAGAGTTTATGTATTGTATGATAAGACACTATGTTTTATATGATAAGAGACTAGGTATTGTATGATAAGAGACTATGTATTGTATAAGAGACTAGGTATTGTATGATAAGAGACTATGTATTGTATAATAATATACTATGTATTGTATGATCAGAGACTAGGTATTCTTTGATAAGAGGCTATGTATTGTATAATTATAGACTATGTATTGTATGATAAGAGGCTATGTATTGTATAATGAGAGACTATGTATGATATGATAAGAGACTAATATTGTATGATAATATACTATGTATTGTATGATCAGAGACTAGGTATTCTTTGATAAGAGGCTAGGTATTGTATGATAAGAGACTATGCTTTGTATAATAAGAGACTATGTACTGTATGATAAGAGACTAGGTATTGTATGATAAGATACTATGTTTTGTATGATAAGAGGCTACAATGTATGATAAAAGACCAGACTAAGAATAGTTTTCTTACGTTGTGGATAGACTGTTATGTTCCTAATCCATATGCCGAGTGTACAGGCGTAGGTTCCCGCATCACTGTTGTCAAAGTTTGCGATGGTCAGTTGAACAGCTCTATCAGGCAAGTGTTCAATATATGTATCAACATTTTCAGCTGGAATCAGATAACAAATATTACAGAAATTTCATGGATGAAATAGAAACAACCTATTCAACTTTAACTACTTTTTCTTGTTCTTTTGAAACCACATTTAGTACATATTTCTAACTCTATGTTTTTTTAAAGTGAAAAAAGAAGAAAAAAGGCTGTTAGCAAACTGCATATCTACTGCAACAAGCAAGGGTAGGTAAATAATTATGTAAATATAAATAATAAATACAAACTTCATAATTAATTTTGTTGCAGGACTTGACATTTGGATCATAACCTGGATCTTCTTCAGGGTCAACAGATTTCTGTTTTTCATCAAAAAGAAATAAATGTAGGAACCACTGTCACTATATGAGCCCAAAAGGTATACAACTATAGAGAGAATTATAAAGAACTTAACTATTTGATACATTTTATCAGCATAAAGAGTGTAAAAATATTCACAACTTGAAAAGAACATGGCAACCACACTGACTTGAAAATTATACTGCAGTGGAAATGCTTCTAGAGTGGTTATTGAAATACAGGGATCTTTGTTTTAACTTTTGAGTGGCCAACCCTTCTAATAATTGTTAATAACACCAAACAATAAACTTGCAATTGACATGTTGTTAATCAGATTGAGAGTAAAATTAAATAAATGAACTTGATCATTTTTTTGTTACCTTCTTGTATGGATGGTATAATGTTGCCTTCTTGATCCAGCCATTTGACTGATTGTTCAGCTTCCAATTGCAGCTCTTCATTCAATTTACAGGTAGCTTGGACTTCATCACCAATATTGACGATAATGTGGCTGGTGTCCGGGAAAATGACTAGGATAGTTGCTGAAAAACAAACAGACCACGACAGTTGTATAAAGTAGAGAGGAGGTATGGGCTAGGACATGCTGTAAACCTTGCTACAACTGATAATGTGGGTGGTGTCTGGAAAAATGACTAGGATAGGTGCTGAAAAAAGAACAGACCACGACAGTTGTATAAAGTACAGAGGAGATATGGGCTAGGACATGCTGTCAACCTTGCTACAACTGATAATGTGGGTGGTGTCTGGGAAAATGACTAGGATAGGTGTCTGGATAAGTATCTAAGAAAACTGATATTAAAATGGTTTACAATACAGCCTATTCCGGAAATATGTCTGATAAAGTATGAAATCCCTTGATCACTAGTAAGCAGGGAAAAAATTTACGGTCCAAATTTTGTGTAGCAGATTTGAAGTCGCTAAACGTTGTTTATTATAAAATACTATGGTTTCTCTGTGTGCAAAAACCTACCATACATAGTTTGCACTTGAATAGCAGTTGGCCCATTTTGCATAGAATTCTGCGATGTGATACCGGATAAATTATTCCACGTTAATTATTTGATCTGTTTTTGCTACTGTTTCTACTAATAGTAGTAAAGACTTGTATTTCTGACAATAATGATAACAAGTAAAAAGAGAGAAAAATATAGTGTAAACAAACTGCTTATCTACTGCATAAAGAGCCTGTGCAGATTAATGCATGAAAGGGAATGACAATTTTGATCTTCCTCGCAGAGAATATAAAATGATCAATATAGCTGACAAAGGGTTAATGGACAGATTGCACAGACGAATCAACTGTAAGATTGAACAGTGAAGTATTATATTGTGACTCATTCAGCCAAACATTGGTGTACTTACAAAGTTTGAAATTGAATGTCCTCTAATGTTCAAAAGTTGGGGATAAATAACTTAATTTACTGCAAAGCAACTTTATAGAGTGTGATTCGGGGAATCACATAAAACAAAACTAGGATTCCTACAAATAGAACATATTTTTGTCTCAAATTGAAACAGAAGTAGAATACAGTTTTGATATGAATTTCAATCCTTTTATTCGTGATTCACACGCTTGAAGGATCATATCCCAGACGAGGAATAACATCCATTCATCCTTTACTTCTGCTGGTTTAGTATTTTGAACCCACTGTCACCCAATATGTAAGGTTTATGATAAAGGATTTATCAAAAAGAACTTACTCTTAATCTCACAGTGTTCACCACGGAAGCCAAACGGACATCTACATTTTCCTCTGAAACAGAGCCCTCGATTTAGGCAATTACCGAAACATGCATCAACTGTATGAGAAAACGAAAAAGTTACAGGATTAAAGTGATAACCAGAAAGTCACCTTACTTAGCCCAACCCGAATGGACATAGATTACCCTCTGAAACAGAGCCCTCCATTTCAGTATGTACTCAAACATGCATCTTCTCTATGGCAAACAAAACAAGGATGGAATTATAGTAAGGAAAAGGGCAACTGGACTTGGTGGATTGTTGCGAATGGAATGACAGGGATAAAGTGACGACGGAAGTTGGGTATGTACTTCCCTTACAAAAAAAAACCCATTGAATTTCCTATAAAAAACCCATAAGAAATTTCCTTAAGGATTTTGGCCCACGGGAAAGAGCATTTCCTATGGGGTTTTTCTGGGGAAATATGCCACAGGAAATTTCAGTTTGACACACGGGAAAGAGCATTTCCTATGGGGTTTTTCTGGGGAAATATGCCACAGGAAATTTGATTTTGACACACGGGAAAGAGCAGTTCCTATGGGGTTTTAACAGGGAAATTTGCCATGGGAAAATTTGATTTTAACACACGAGAAAGAGCATTTCTTATGGGTTTTAACAGGGAAATAACCCACGGGAAATAACCTACAGGAAATTTTCTCCCGGGAATGGCAAAATCCCACAGGAATAATCCTGAAGTAAACGGGGGTAATTTTCCCCACTGGGAAAATCCCCGTAGCTGGTTTAAATCCATCAGATGATGTCCTATAGCCTAATATGTATGTTAGGTATTTATCAAAACAATGTAATTGATAACAGAAATCTAAATTTTACAAAAAATTTCTCCTGCCTCTCACAATCCTTCTGTATTTGTGATTTCAAATTCTCTTCCACCCATTGTCAGCAATCCATTCCCTACCCCACATCCATCCTCCCCTCTCACAAGCATGTGACGATATGTCCAACACTCAAATCACTATAAAACCACTGGCAAATTAAAGATACTAAACACCATCTCAAGAGACAAAATAAAACAAGAAACCTTAAAGTATACTCATTTCTCGCACTTACCAATTTCCTCGCAGAAATCTCCATGGTAACCCGCAGCACATTCACAGGCTCCTTCAACACAAATGCCACCATTTTGGCATTCTTCAGCACATAGCTCATCTGAAAGCAAACAAGAGTAATTAAACAACAAAGACGATAGTCATGTGGCCTGATGATGACATCATAATGTTCATGTGGTCTGATGATGACATCATAATGTTCATGTGGCCTGATGATGACATAATAATGTTCATGTATTGATTATGAAGATGAAACTATGAAGTACTCATCAAATACTGCAACAACATGATTTATCATATCTAAATTTTCTATGAAAAAGAAACAAGAATTTGAGGATAATTGACTTGGACAATTGTGTATATTGGTTATAGTTTATTAGCTTCTCTATACACAGACACTTTCTATACACAGACAATCACATAGCGCAAATAGATCAACCTCTGTTATACTTGTCTCATCGTATTGTCGTCTCATGAACCATCAATAATTTATCCAGGAAATGTTTCGAGGTTGTATTACACCTGGTAATGTTTAGTTCCCTACTGCCTAAGTGCATGCTGGGTATCAGTTGCTAAGATGTCTCAAGATGTGTGCTAAATCATGTGTGCATATCTTTGCCATGCTCAATTCACCTTGGCCTGGAGGTGTCCATAACATCTCACTTGTTGGCTCCATTTTAAAATCTGTCCTTTTCTGACTAAACGGCTATCAAACAGTTTGCACAACTGCTACTACATGTAATGGGCAAACTGTATAGAATTAAAGCTGAAACTGACCTATGGGCTGGCATGCCACACCACCGAACCCAGGAGGACAGACACAACGGCCACGCCTGCAGACGCCACCATTCAAACAAGGCTGCGAGCATTCATCAGCTGTAGAAAAGGATGTGAGGTTAATTAGTTTATAAATGTGAGTAAATTACCTGTGTTCACATGTGAATGCTACAACAACCAGATAGATATTCTTGTAGAGAAAAGGGGGGGGGGGCCTTCACACATCAACAAGGTTGTGTTCAAGGAGGGATTGTGAACAGTCATAATTCTTCCAAAATAATTTGACTAATCAGTGATCCAAACAGACTTCTTTGCAATTGATAGGAGTTTAGTATTTATGGAATTATGAATCAAAAATTTAACAAAATAAATGAAAGAAAAAAAAACGGATGTTTAAATCTTATCTCCATTTCTTTGACTGATCTCTTTGATGTGTGATTTCATAAAGTTATCTTACCATCGACTGTCATAAAGACACTTTCCTGCAGAGGATATGTGATGATGTGTGATTTCATAAATATAGTTTTTTGGAGTGTTAGCTCAGTGGTTAACGCAGGTGCCTTCAATCATAAGGTCACCGGTTCGAGTTACTCCCAGATTAACGTATGTTGTCCAGTTACAGAGTTGTTGACAATTAACAATTCATAATCATGGACGGTAAATATGAATGTAAGAGACTGACTTCGGTCAGCTTGCAGCTTTGATAAGCCAATGAGGCTTCTTCGCGAGTTCCTGCTTGCAGGAGGATCTAAAAATACATACATAAATACATACATAAAATTAACTTACCGTCGACTGTTATAAAGACACTTCCCTGTAGAGGAATGGCAAGGCAGATATATTCCCCGCTGTCCTCTCCTTGTAGATTGTAAATGTGGAGTACTGTCGTCTGTTCGTTTATAACTTCCGTCCTGAATCTGTCATTGTTGAAGCTTGTGAGAATTTGTTGTCCGTCCGGGGCTAACCATGTAGGTGAATCGGCCAGGCTGGTGTCATTGATGGTACACATATACGAGACGTTCCTCCCGATGACAGGAGGATCTGACGACAGTGGTACGATGGAAATCACAACAGGAGTTTGATGCTGGCAAGCCTTGCCATAGAAACCAGGATGGCAGTAACATGTGCCATCGATGCAGACGCCTCTGTCACCGCAGTCAGGATCACAACCTTGGGGAGAGGGGGGAGTGGGGGAGAGATGGTGTGGAAGAGGAAAATAATATAAACCTTGACCAGGTAATCTCTATCACTGAATGGTTGTTTATAGTTAGATGAATCAGACTATTGGTGGGGCTATTGGGGTGTGTTAATGAGGGTGGTAGGGTACAGGTAAACATAAGATTGGAATCTTGTTTACTGATGATACTTAATTGAAAAATGGGGGTGGGGGGCTGGAGATTAGAAGTAAGCATCTAAACGTAAAGACTGGATAATGGTAGGGGATCCTCAGTGGGGGGAGGGAGGTGGCTAGTAGGGTAGTAAATGAGGGTGATGAGGGGGATAGGGTGCTGATGAAGCCATATGCTTGGTATCTTAGCTGCCTGTGGTACCTACGGCAGTTGGAAAGTAAGTGAAAGGGGGGGGGGGGGGGGATGAGAGGGCTGGAGAATAGAAGCATATTTAATATGTTGACTAGATGTGGATGTGACTGTAAAGTAGCAGGTGGTGAAAATGGATTTATAATGTGTAATGTGTAATTTGATGTGTTTTCCACAACATCCAGCTGCCTACATATTTAGGCATTACTTTTATTGTCCCTAAATATGTATGCAAGAAAGACCAATTTTGTTAGCTGTGGTCAAACTCTAACTATTATTTTTAGTGCCTCTATAATTACCTTAAATTTAGCCTTGGCTACATCAATGGTCTCCAGATGCACGATATTAGGGAACACAGATATGGAAAATACTAGCAATTATTATGAAAAATGCTATAAACTTGAATATGCCAAAGCTAACAATCTTTAGCAGGTAGTAAACTGTGTTACATAAAGGATTGGTGATTATCATACCTTCAAATTCACAGAAAGCACCGGTAAATCCAGGCAAGCAGACGCAGATGCCTCCGTCACATATTCCTCCATTGACGCAGTCAGGATTACAGAGTAACGCTGTAACAGATATCAAAATAAAGGAAACCTTCTGCTAGATTTTGTATGCATCAAATGACATGGATTATAACCATTCACAGATCCACACATCCTGTATATCATTTGCTAAATTAACTGTCACTGCTGTAATAAACACTTTTAAAGAGTGCATGCACCATTGTTCTATGAGATGTGATTTATTTCTGATCTAGTTAATTGTTTCTCTGTTGTCCACTTTTTATAATCACTTTTATATTTTAACTTGGGTAGGGACAATCAGTAATATTTCATTATATCTGTGAACTGAGTATATATCCGGAATGGTGTGATAAATATTACATCTTACGGCATGGAGCCTATACTGTAAACACTTATTAAACACTAATACAATAACATTAAAGTCACATATATGTCTGAATGTCAACAGGTCCCTCACTGTGGCACCTGTTACACACTGCCTCAAGGTTATATGCCAGGTTCCAGTTATTATCACACATTAGATAGTTCCCCTTAGAGCTGTTCCCATCTTATTCCCAGTGTCACACATGTTACACCACTAAAAATCATAAAAATAATTGAATTGAATTTATTGTCCACAATCGGAAATTCAGTTTACACAGGTTGTAAACAGAAATAAAAAGCAATAGTATAAGTATCAATAGACTGGGATACACATACAGTAATACAAACATATATACAGCAAGTCCTACAAATAAGAAACTTATCTTCTCACTTGTGAATTAAATATATGGATAGAATTAGGCACAAATGAGTATCTGTAGCGGGCCCTAAGTGTACGTGGTGGGCATAAACTGACATTTTTCTGTATTTAAATTCCTTTTTTTTTATTGTATTTTCCACTCACTTGCTAGCACTATGGTGAATGAGGTAGTGAGAGGGCCTCCAGTGCATGTGTAAGATCCGACATCTTCTTCTGTAAAATTAAAAATGGTCAGTCTCGTCTCAAAATGAGATGTCTCCTCAGTCATCAGATTATTGTTGGGGCCTATGAACAAAAAAAACAAGACAAAACATAGTAAACAGACAGCAAAGGTCTACATAGTAAAATGTAATATTAAGTCTACCGACCAGCTAACAATAAACTGACAATCTACAGCTGCCAAGAAAGAAAAAAACACAGGCAGCAAAGGTGTACATAGTAAAATGAAATATTAAGTCTATCGACTGGCTAATAATAACCTGACAATCTAGAGCTGCCAAGAAAGAAAAAAAACTGTGTAAACAGGCAGCAAAGATGTACATAGTAAAATGTAATATTAAGTCTATAACCAGCTAACAATACTCTGACAATCTCTAGCTGCCAAGAAAGAAACAAAAAACATATTGTAAACTGGCAACAAAGGTTTACATAGTAAAATGTAATACTAAGTCTACAACCAGCTAACAATAA
>KN891248.1:0-10288 GCA_000934455.1 Apostichopus parvimensis
CTAAAGCACGCTTGTTGTTTTCTCAAGTAGTGGAGAGTCTTGATATAAACCCTATCTTTCCAAGTCTAATATGCAATAAAATTAACCAAACACCACTGATGGGAAGGGAGAGAGGGGATGAAAGAGGAGTGGGGAGGAGGGGGAGGAGGGGAGGAGTGGGGAGGAGGGTAGGATGAAATGTGTGAAAAGGATGGATTGAGGGATAAACGTATGGTTCTTTGTGACAGTTTAATATTTTGATTGAATTTAAACTTTAGATAGCACGAAACAATTTGTAGAAGTACAGTAATATTTGGTATGTTACAAAAATTATTTTTTAATTTACTTAATATTTGTGAACAAGTGCCTAGATCATGTTCCTCCTAAAACCATATTATAGAAAATAATTACGTTAAAACAGTCAGAGAAGTATATATTCTAATATCATGTTGTGAGTTCTAAAAAGCATAAAGTCAATTCTTTGTTGGTTTCACTTACAAGAGAGAGAGAGACATATAAAAACAAAGAAAGAAACAAGAAGAAGAACCATTAGTGGGTTTGGTTTCGTTACAGGTGTTTTTGAGGTTCAGAAATGTTTCTCATCAAATTTAAGTAACACGTATACATGCCCAGTTTTACAATGTGTGTGTTCTCTTTATTTGAAATGGAGGTATTTTAGGACAATGGCATTACCCTAATCTCAATTTGGTTCATTCATGTGAAAAGGACACTGTAGTATTTCAATATGTCAGGTAATCTGGGCTCATTTTTTGTTCATTGTCTGTAATCATTTTGCTTTAATATCTAGAAACTTTTCAAAGCCATACATCCCATTACAACAATCAATCATTAACTAGTCAAATTTCATAAGTATCAAATAACCACAAAAATTCTTTGATAATTGAATGAGAAATCATAACAATATTCACTAAGGATGTGCAGTCCTCAGGGTTACCTGTTAACTCTGATATTCACTAAGGGTGTGCAGTGCTACAAAGCTAAGTTACCACATGTTAACTCTGTAAATGGCAAAGCAAGAGGGCTAAGGTTGTGAGGAAACAGGTAAGCTAGGGAGAAGCAAAGTAAACTACATCTTCCAATAAATCATTGAAAACAACATGCCAAAATATTTTCCCACTACTCTACTACCTCTTTAAAATGAAATTTATTGCAATTGGCTATGTTTAGAGCATGAAACTGGATCAAGGTTCAAGAGCATGTCTTTGCATGTATTCCTTGGTAAGTAGCAAATATTCTGAATTGCTAATGTCTGTTATTTATCAGCATGGAAACCACAAGGAATCTACTGTACACAGCAGGATGGAATTTGAGTACTGTCTTCATGCTGTATGTTACAAAATGTCAATTATCATAACTCTGGCTTTGAAAAAAATAATAATACTTTCACCAGATGCTATGGTTTCAGTGTTTAAACCTAACTTGATACAAAATGAAGGACATAAACTTTCAATGAAATGTAATAATTGAACATTTTTAATTCGCAGGTATTCACCAAAATGACAAACTGAGAATCAGATAACAAAAGGTAAAAGTCAATTAGAAATCATTTAATCCTACAAACAGATTAGATTTGAAGGACACCAGAGAAGGAGAGAGTGCTTGATGGATTCAGGTAATTTGTTCCAAAGATGAGGGGCAGCAGAAGCAAAACATGAATATATATTAGTAGGAACTCCTAAAAATGGTAACTATTTCGCAACATTTCAATTGTTGCAAAACTTTAATGAAAATGCTAGGTGATTTGTGGTCCCTTGTGATCTGATCACTGGAAGTTTAGTACATGTTACTTGTGATCATAATTACATGTGTGTTCACATGGGTTTTGATGCAGGGAGTTGCCAGTTAGGTCTTTTGGAACTTAAAATATTTGGCAATTCCTTTGGGGTACCCTAACACCAAACAATTGGGTTGCTAGAGTAGTACTATACTTAGAAAATGAACTTTCATATGAAGTTATTATTTTCAACAGTTTAACCTTCACAATAATTCCAATAATTGTTTCTTGGTCAAAATAGTTTCTAATGTTTGAAACCCTCTCTTTCTATTTGGACCATTAGCACTCGGACTTCCATGCTAAGTTTGATGCAGTATTACAATCAAGCTTTTCATGGTCCATTTCATTGATTAAACAAAAAGCCATGTATACTGCATAATCTCCACAATTTCTTGATACACCTTGATCATCAACAGACATGTCAAATTAAAAGTAATGCCAATTGGCTACAAACTCAAAACCCACAATCGATTCAAATTCAGTACATCCTGCTCCTTTCCGCCAAGACTTACTAGATTGTTGTTCTACATCTTGCAATTTTATTGATTTTGCCCTGCCTTGCGCAAATTTCCAAGGGTAGTCTATCCCAGATTTTTGACACTTTTAAAGGGAAATGCTGTTTCAAAACGGTGGGTTGGAATAGCAAACTGGATGCGAATGACACAGTGAAAACTTGCCGTATCATAAGGAACAATTCATAAAATCCCAAAATCAAATTGAAGATTAAATTTTTCCAAGCTGTAAATATAGTATACTGCTATATCCCCAATAGCTTGTGATATATCCAACACCTCCTAAAATGCAAAGAAAGCTTGCGCCGACAAAATGCCACGACAAAGGTTATCGGTTACGATAAATTTCGACGCTGACGCATCTTAACAATCTTGAGTGATCTTCATAATTTTCTTCCAGATCGAGAGACTCTATACTTAGCAGTCTTACATCAATCATTAAAACATCACTGGCTCCATAGTCATAAAAGATGCAACTTTAAGCCTATGCAGGAATCTGACCCTCATGCAGTATTGAGAAGAATTCAATTAGAATTTCCGTTCTGCTTAGGTATAAGTTAAAATAGCTCCAGGGGGAAGAAATCGGGATCAAGAGGAATGGAAGAAAGCAATTCTGGTGCCTGTGAGCGGGATGAAGCTGCATCAATTTTGTCCTGTTCAAGGGTATTTTTCTGAGGTTATTGTCCTTGGATAAGTAAGAAATATATGACAACGCGAAAGAGAAGAGATTGTTTTTGCAATGGTAAACGGGATTTACAGTAGAGAAGGGAATTAGAAGCTCACTGTCAGCATGGTACAGTATGTGTTTGTTGGTGCCTATGGAGAAGGTTATTTTTTCTGGGTATTATGGGGGTTGCGAAGGGGGTAGGTCAAGCTGACCTCCATGGCGCTGTTGTCCAGTCAAGCTTGCTGTAAGACAGTAACAATATGAAGACCATTGAGATATGGTTGCTTGAATGTTAACTACTTCATTGATATTTGGACTGACTAAACTCTTGATTCTTCTAGGCAACAGGTGGTCTGTGATGTCATCATGGAAAATGTTGTTCACAAGCTTTACTACTTTTCCTATTATAATCTTCTTGTTGATTCATCCTTGAAATGTGATACCTTTGGAATGTTCCCGTAGAAGTCAATGTTCTCCATAATAGAATTTTATCAAAAAGCAAATTTGTGTTGTAGAAATATTATTTTTCTCTGTAATATAGAGTGAATTGAATATAAGCAAGAAAATCAAAAAACATTTTCTGCTGAGTTGCCCTGATGATATCATTCACTCTGCCATTGCCAGATGCATTCACCAAATATCACCAAATTTTAAAAATTAGTATCTTTGTCGTACAGAAACACTAAGAAGATATGGTTTTGACCTAGAGGTTCAGAAAATTCTCAGCATTTTTGTAAGATAATCAAGTTCAGCCTCTAGAATCCCTATAAATGCAAATAGATTTTTGCTTCTCATCAGGGGTACAAACAATTGTCAAAAAATCCCAGAAAATTAGAAGCACACTGAAAATGAACAACCACAAAGATAGTACATTTTCTGTCTTGTCATAACCACAACATAATTTTAATACTTTAATCCTTCAAACTAATACAGAGGGGAGAGAGTGTGATAATTTAAGTTATACTTCCAAGTCCCAACTAATCTTCATGCATGCAGTCTGGCTGAAACAAACTGACAGATTTCTACCACAGAGCTTCACTTGCTTTAGTAATGAAAGTATAAACTCTGTGAAACCTCAAAAGCCTCCCAGCAAGATTTGGTGAGAAAATTCTTATAATGATGCCACAAGCCTATGATGTACTGTAATATATATATAGCACTAGTCTGCAAAGTTCAAGTAACCTTATCATTCAGCAGGAGATATTATACACTCTCCATATATATATCGAAATATTTTGATACAAATTTTATTGTGGCCAATTAAAATCAATTGAGCATGATGAAAAGTAATCAATGTAAGGCCTAGATTCTGTTCCACTGTGCATGAAATGGATCTGGAGGTTACAGAGGTGATATGGAGTAGTATATGACTGCCAGTAAGGTACATTGCCCTTAATTATGACCACGACATGTAAGATTAACAGACAGCGCCCTAGGAAACTCCATGAACAAACTGCATTTGACATGGACTATACACAATGGTTTAGATAAGTAAAGGGAAACAAGTCTAAACTGAGATAATATTGATGGAATAGAATATTGGTATTGTTACCACTGGGTCAACTGCACTTTGTAGCATTCAATGGCCAAAATGATGAAAACATCAATGTTAATGTAGAACAGAGCTACAAACATACGTCCAAACATAGTAATGATAATAATAACTCATCCATTCATTTTATGCACGGATGGTTGACAATATGTGTACTTTCAACCTGCATAATACCAAACATGATTAACAAAGACAAGTTTTTGAAAACTTATGTTTTTCAAATTAGCATGAATAGGAAGTGGAAGATCAGCATTGCAAGACCAGGAAGAAACGTATCTAAAATATTCAAGCCCTCTCTTACCCCATTTTGGAACTGTAAGCATGATATGCATGTAGTTCATGCCTTCCAGATAGAAAATAGGATAACAGACACAGAGGAGAGATCTAGTTCTGACACAAGGAGGAAAATCTGAGACTAAGATTCTTGTCAACTCTAATTCAAGCAAAGAACAATAAATATATTGCATTTGACATGCATGCTTACTGTACATGTTCAAATAGTGAAGTTAGCTTAAACCAAAGGAGACGGGTAAAAATAAATGTCATTATTTGAAAAAGGATTGCTTCAGGTTTGCCCTCCAGGAAACAACCCAGCTTCCCAGCTATTAACACATCAAGAACAACGAAACAGAAGGGGAATGCACTTTAACATTTGACTATAAGATGCACTGAACTATTGCACTAGCTCCTAGCATGGACCAGCTCCCTGCTTGAACCTGGCGAGTCTGCTTAAATCATGGAAAGTATTATCTTCTTTTAAGCTGAGAATATGGAATGCATCTGCAAGTAAGATCAAATATAGCAGGATGATTTACAACCCAGTCCACCGCGGAGAATTTTTGCCACAATATTGACAAAGAAATCACATAAAGTTGGTCCTCAAGGATCTGACGAACACATGGCAAGCAGTAGTAAAACAGCAATTACAGACCATAAAAGATAGGGCAGGAAGAGGCTAGGTGATAATACCAGCATAGCCATTGTTTATTGGATTATAAATAAAAAATTAAATTTGAAACTATAGTGGGACGATTGTGACTTCCTTTAACCTCCATAGTGAATTCACTACTTTCTTTCTCTTGCCCAATTCAGTTGCATAGTTAAAGTAGCTCATCAAATATTCTACAACATAACCAGTTTTCTTGGAAGCAAAATCTACAGTTTCATACACTGTACTGGGCACCAACAAATTGATAATTCCAAGGATCTTGTGGGATGAGACTGCCCTGGACAATCAGTGGGTACATGTATACCTATGTAGGCCTACTAAAATGGGTAGCTATTTTATAATGAATATGAAAATGTAATTAATGACAAGAAACCTGCATGCAACCACTTCAAAGACAGTGTAATGATGTTGAAGAATGCGACAATTGACCTTCATCAACTCTTTAACAAAAAGTCATATTGCAATTAGGGCAGAAAATCCAAAAACCTTGATCCACCCATTCCCTAGAATACAACAGAAGCCCTGAATCTCATTTCATACATCTGTATAAATGTATTCTTTTACATGGTTGGCGCAGAGTATGACATTTAAACTAAAACAAATAAGATCTCATTAGTTAAATTATCTTGTCATCAACAAACTCTCTATTTTGTGTTCCATACATCGAGCATCTAGGTCACCCCATGTGATTCAACTTTGAAAGTATAGTACATTGATCTAATGTAATATAGTATTATTAGTATACATACCTTCACAATGTGACTTACATACTTTGTACATCATACAAAGCATGGATATAAAGAAAAAGACAAATTTACTGTTTGAATAAAAATGGTTCTATGTTTCCCTTTATTTCTCTTTTCATATTTTCAAGGTGATTGTAAATAGCACCGACACAGAAGCCAATGCCATCATTTAGATCATGCTACCAAATTCAATATTTTAGAAATCATCATAAATTACAAAATCCATCTCTATTGCAGAAAATAAACATTGACATACTAAAATGGATAAAATCATTGAAACATCAACCACATTTGGTTTGTTGATGTCATATTTGGTCCTACTCAAGTCCTGAGCCTATGTGAGAAGGAGCTCTATATACTGTGACGTAGATCTACGAAATGGAGTTTGTTTAATAATTATCTGAGAAAGTTATTTTTCACTCAGGCTGGAATCTCCACCACATTGGGCTAATTGACGAAGCTTGAGCTTGCTTCTAACTTTACGGTTTCTATAAGCAAATAATTAACTATTAAGCTGAAATGTTATGAAGTAGGGCATAAAATGTGAGCTTTGACTGCTGTTTTTGTTAGCTTACGATCAGTTCTCTCCATCATAATGACATGTACAAAGCTGCAATCTCCCAGGTATTTTGGATTTGAACAAAGTCAGTACTCTATCAATGCTTCATGAGAGGAAATGGCCTACAAGTATATATAGAAACTGCACAAACTATATTAACAAACATGCACAAATGAGAATGAATGACATAATTTTGATCTTAATGGCGACAAGGAGTGATAATTCTTTCCCTGCTATGATGCATGCGTTTCACACTCGAGCTTTAAGACTGACTCACACTATATACATAACATGCTGCTATAGAGCGTGCATAATTGAGAAGCAGTTCGATCGTGGTATATTCCTTGGAGGGAAGTGATGATCAATTAAACAATTCCGCTTGGGGATATAAATGGGGATCAACATTTCTAGAGATATATACCGAAAATTCAACATTGAATTTAATTTGAAAACTTGTCTACAGGTAATAAATTAATATAAATGAAAATATATGAGATGAGCAGTAAATTATTAAGTGTTACATTTTAACTTGAAGTCTATAACTATACATGACAGATAGTTTCATCAATTTTTAGTTTGATGAAATATAACTACATATTTAAGTGATGATTATCTTTCCAGCATAAGACCAATATACTTCTCCCTTAATAAGCAATTTTCCAATTTGTTTCATTATTACACATATCTAAATATTCAATACTATAAGTGTACATACATAAGGAGTGTTAGCTCAGTGGTTAACGCTGGTGCCTTTCAATCATAAGGCCAGAGTTCGAGTCACTCCAAGATTAATGTATGTCGTCCAGTTACAGAGTTGTTGACAATTCATAATCATGGACGTTAAATATGATTCTAAGAGACTGACTTCTGTCAGCTTGCGGCTTTGATAAGCCAATAATGGCTTCTTCGCGAGTTCCAGGAGTATCTAAAATACATCATACACTTGAGTGAAGCAAAATTTAACCTACTCTGTACATATCATCCTTGGCAGCAGCAAATGCCATCCCAAAAGTACTATAGCCTCACGTGACATGACCTGACTGAAATAGAACACTTCTTTTCAGCAAGGTTAACTGCTTAAAGCAGTTCTGATGATGTCAGCAGCATACCACATTTTTCACCATAGATATACTTATACAAAATCCTATACTTTTTGTTAAATGTTTGCTCCATTACTTTCACGCTAGAAATGTAAATACCTTGTAAGTTTGCTACTTTTAAGCATGCAGACAATAACACCCAAGTTTTAGCTAAATGATACAAGACAATCTCATGGACCTATAATTCTTGGCATGTTTCATGGATTGGACATAAGTTGTTATCAGCATATTTGTTAAAACTATTCAGGTTTATTTACCAGTTACTTGCACCATTCTGAATGTCAAGACCTACATCCTAAAGGAGGCACCGAGAGCCAGTTTTCGGCCCCCAGGATTGGTCCCTTGTTCCTTTCTTTTTCAGTAAGTATTTGAGAATACGTTATTCTTATATTGCATATTTGTCAGGGTACGCTAATAGACCCCATGCCCTGGGACAATAGCTCCCTCCCCTCCCCAAGCTTCCATCTGGTGGGTGATAGGCATTATAAAGAAACAACAAGAAGAAAACAAGGTTCAAACAAACTTTGACAGTAATAAAACACATACAGGTGCTTTAAATTATACCTGTACCAAAAGATGATTGAAGATGGCAGAGGATGTGTGGGGGAGCGTGGATCATGATTCGGGAGGAGAATACTTCCAGGGGGGAGGGGGGAGAAAGTATCTTATCCTATTAATCGGAAACATGAATATACTTTCTCATGTCATCCTTGATTAACTTGTCATAAATTGTTCAGAACAATGTTGATCAAAATAATTATTCCTGACACATTTAGAATATGGAGTACCCCATAGGCTGTGACAGCTACAGGCCTACAGGGTCTATCATTTGGCTTTGTTTTTGTGGAATCCTAAGTTTTCTATATATGACTGCATGCTGTTTGTTTATCAATAATAGTCATGAATTTCACTGACAGTTACTCCTTTTATCATTGTATTTATGTCTCTGCTTTATATACAAAGCATAATGAGAGATATATGCTGCTGTTTTGCATGATTTTACATTAACCACACTTGAGAGCTATATACAGAAAATATCAAAATTGAAGGGCCCAACTTGTAATGATGACTATGATGCACCCATCACACTGTGTATTAATACTACGACATTAGCCTGATTAGGTAGGCTTATGAGCCATGGTCAGTGAAATTTTGTATGGCGTAAGTGAAAACGGAGTTCGAAAAAAAACGGTTTCCTTCGGAATGGTAAATCCGGAAGGAAGATAGTGTGAGGTGACCTGTAGCGGAGGTCACCGGGGGCGCAGTGCTAAAATTTATACCAGTGGCGTCTAGGTAGACTACGAAAGTGTGTTAGTGTTGTAGGAGACAGGTAAGAGAGGAGTGAAGTAAATAGTGAAATTCTGTATCCAATCCATGGGCCACAATAGTTAAAAGATGTACAAATATCTATGACAAAAATGAAAATATTGCAATTTATGGGAACTAAAACATCACTAATGTTCTGCTTGTGCATTGCTAATCTGTTTTGTAGAAATGTCACAAGGAGGTATTTCTAAAAGTTTCATGGCTTTCCTCTTGCCATTGGTCAGTTAGTGTTTCAATTGATTTCTGGTTGAAATGGCTCTGATACTGTGGGGTTCTGAGGGCCACATTGATGGTGTTTAGCACTCTCGGAAAGTTGGCATGAGAGTTTATCCCAAAACCAGAATTAGCCACAAATGCAGAACTACAATTTTCTACTTTACAAACTGTCTATTAATTACCTACAAGGGACCGGGTATAATACTTGATATTACCTGTTGCCAAATCTAAATAACTCTTCCTATTGAGTGTCCTCAAAGACACATGAAAAAGATCCCAAGGTTTGGCTTAAAATGATTTCTGACTCGATGAACAATTATTAATAACTCTGCTTGGAACTCTCCTATTCTTCCACTTTAGAAGGATTGTGGTAACCATGGATACTTCCCCTTTGATCTTGACTTCAATGACAGCTACTTGAATGCAGCGAAATAATGTCTACAGCAGTGAGGATTAATTGCTAGAATATTTTTTTTTACTCCTAAATGATTATTTTTTTAGAACTCATTTGGAAACTTACAAAACATCAACAGATGAATCTTGACAAGAAAATCTGTAAACTTGTGTTGAACACCTCAAATACTAAAAGGAAAGAGGAAGTTACAAGTGGATTGAGATGGGTTAAAATCCTACTCTAGCTCAAAAATGTGCTGTAGACCTTCAGAATGGTAGAATCAGAAGGAAGAGGACAGTGTATAGGAGAAAGGACAGAAATGAAGTAAACCAAACATTACCACTGAACAACTTTAATTTCACACATCTTCTTGAGGGAGAAATTTAAAGAGGTTATGAAATGAAATATTTTCATGTCTTAGAATGGTTTATCTACATTACTACAACACCATCCATGCACAACTTTCCGTAAATACGGCTTCAAACGCCAGAAA
>KN891248.1:13024-46147 GCA_000934455.1 Apostichopus parvimensis
TTTTGATCGTTTATTCCTCGAGGATGCAAGCTTCGTTTGACACAAATTGGGTATCATTGCAAAGCTACGAGTGTACAGAATACGATGATAAAGAATTTTTTTTCATTTCATAACCTCTTTAAATATTTATTTGAGAATGGCTCTGTTCCACTGCACCATGTGTTACATACATGTCTGAGGCAATAAGTACACCTTGTTGCTTTTACCTTCCAGGGGCACAGATATAGGTTGAGATTAGGGAGACTTGAAATCATACTAATGTCCTGTGGTGCTGAAATTGACACCTGTGACAACACCATACCTTGATAGGGGAGCAAGGAGAAGGTAGAGGAGCCATATACTATGTAAGGTTGTTAATTAGCTGTTGATAATTAATGGGGATCTCCATGTATTTGTTAATGATCACTTAATTTTTGGTATTTGCTTGTTTTACATGAAACCAAACAGGGTAAACACATTTGAACCAATTAAACCTTTGTTTACTTAATTATATCCTCCATGAGCACAAACTTCAATACAGGATAATGCAGCTGTCTTCAATAAACTGTCAATTTAAAATGTCAATATCATTTAGCCAATTACATTAATTTTTGCAAAGTTTCAAACCATTTTGCAAATTTGATATAAAATTGTGCATTTCATATTTGTTGCCATTATTTAAGTAATGACAAAGGCTAAATGCTACTCTGCATGTTTACAAAGCTAACTAAAATTTCCCCCCATTATACTTAATTTTGGTTTAGAAATTAGCTCAAGAAAACATCACAAATTAACTGGTTGCAACTGCGAAAGTTTTTTACTGATGGAGTTTCATCACACAGTAATGCTTGTACAAATTAGAAATGGAAAAGTCTACCTATTCATTTTACAAAATTAAGGGTAACCCTTTTTTTACTAAAATACTGAAATCCATTTGTAATGCCTATTACAAGAGTTAAGTTTACCAATATGCCTGGTTACATTTGTGTTCTGGACTGTTATGCCTCAGCATCATATATTGCTCTAAAAACATTTGAACTAGCATCTCTTCAAATATTCACATAAGCTCATACCACTGTTGTATATGTAGCTCTGCTCTCTGTTTGCACGTTTATTCAAACCTGTCACCTGGCAAGGACTTGTGAGGAGTCATTAAAACAGAGATTAAATGAAATTCCAGCCAAGGCAATAAGCTGTAAAAAGAGGTACCTTTTATTCGAAACGCAGGTGGGCAAATGATAAAAGATTGCCCTTATAAGGTGCAAACTTTATTGGCTTGATAACACAAAGCCAAAGGTTTGGGTTGTGATTTACAATTCAGAGAAGTGATGTGGAATTTATAATCTCAGCTAGATATGACACTTGACTGGTAGGCTGCTGGGTACTTTTGTTATGAATGGCAGTAACTCAACATCTAAATATGTGTTGTCAATGTTGACTTACAGAATGCATGTGTGAAACCTAGATCCATTAAGTTTCTTCATGTGCATAAAAATGCCTTTCTTAGATTGCACGTACAGGATCAGAATGTTACAGAATCTTCAAAAATGGATCAAAAGGGATCTATCCGATAAGCATGTAACAGTTTGGGAAAGGGAACGACAACCATAATAGTTGCTTGTGGAGTAGGAGGCACGTGGATGGGAGAAGGAACAGAAATTGGGAGGAAACTTTACATACCCAAAATTTAATTGATCATGCCTCAGTGGCAGGGCACTATTCACAGGACTACCTTTCATACTTCAAGGGAGAGAGGGAAGGCTGAGATATCATGTCCTCATGTAATTGCCTTGAAATGAAAAGTCCAATAGCAGTCACTTAGTGTTCAAACTTGAACAACCATATGACCACCCACCTTTTAGACTTTGTGACAAAACAAATTGCATTGTTTCCTGTGGAAGAAGGAAACTTTCCCAACTACTGTCCTGGATTGAAAGTATCCTTTCTCAAACTTTTAAGGCCTCAAAAAGCTGAGCTTCAGGTAGCAATCAAGTATCAGGTAAAGAAAGTAAGCTTAACCCATAACATATACATTCAGTCGTGGTTCTTTAACATGTATCCCCTTAGAGACCCCAAGGTAAAGAATTCATGAGATAATATTTGTGAAAAGTTATATTTAATTACATTCACTAATTTCACCAAATGTACAGAGGAATCATGCTATCAATTGATTAATCATAATTTGCATGCTTGTTTTAAATTTTTATTTTTTTGGGAGAACCAGTTAAGTGACCACTTTTAAGGAAACTAGCTAGTGACCTCATAAATGCTAGATATGCTAACACGGACACAATCTTAACAACCTTAAAACAAACATTTAGCACTAAGTTTTGATAGTTTTCACCTTCTGGTTCAGACTGTTGATCCATTGAGACAAACTGAACAACAAAGCCATTCACTAAAGTTTGACAAAACTTATCAAAAATGCTTCTCTTTGTTTCACTATACAAAAGTCCCTTTAAGGCAAATATGCTTTAAAACTAATGTGGTACTTGAAAATTAAGTTCACTGGCCACTGTTCACCTCTTTATCCTTTTGCTCAAGAATAGGATTACCGGAATATTTACATTCAGACTTAAATTTCAAGTCAAATCTTTCCTGGAGTCTAGACTTGTTACCATAACCTACATTTACTGTTTTGAAATAGGTCTCACTGATGAGAGAAGCCATTAGCTCACAAATCTCACAGCTTTGGGGATAGAAGTTGGGACTGGTATATAAAAGAACCATCAACAAAAAGGAATTTGAGAAAATGTGTAAATTCTCTCCAGGCCCCCTAACTATGAAGGATTGTCAAATGTTTGAAATGATGAAATCTCTTTACTTCCTACTTATAATATTTTGACACGCTCTGTCCCCTGGTTATCGCATTTAATTGAACAACAGTTGACAGCATGCATCATTTTATGGACACTATTAAAATGGTGCAATATGTTTTAATAACCCTCGGGTATGTTTTGAAATGTAACAGTCTTGAGGAGTGCTAGAATTTCAACACTGATGCAGCACGAATATGTCATGTTTCATTCACGGCAGTCTTAACATGTATGCTACCTGGGACTTGAGAAATGTCAGCAACATGACTGCCAGGGCTGTCTGAAGCTCCTGCTTACAGTATGTCAAATTATGCAGCTTTAAACTGTTTCCATAGATATAAGACGATGTAACTAAAAGATGCAAGTTGATGGCAAAATAGAGACTTTCATCGCTGCATATGAAACTCTCCAGTATGTACAACGTGTGATTACCATAATTTCTGTCAATGGATATGTGTACTTGCATACATATGTATGTGATTCATCTATGAAACTAAAAAATGCTACTGAGCAGTTTGTTACATTATCAAACATGAATTGTGTGATGCATTCACTGGTACTTGACTGACAACACTTCCAAGATAATACTTTGTGCAACAACAACAAAATACACAGGTTCTATTTTTTAATAAACAATCAGTTTGTTTCTTTTGATCTCATTAAATTGCATCATTTTAGAACTGAACCTTACTGCACTGATGAAAACAATTAACCTATATGTTCTACTTTTTTATAATTTTTTTTCAACTACTGTAGTCTGTTAAAGTTATTTTTATAACCTTTTTAGAATTTCTTCCTAATATTCGGCATGCCAGTCAATTCTGGTGTATATGCATGAAATATAAATGATTTCACATTGCTGGGATGGCTCCACACAGTAGCTATGCCCATGCATAAGACATCGATTACATTACATACACATGATATATTCCATTACCTGCTTCCTTCATTTTTCATACACAAAATTCAATACTTGAAGCATCTAATAACAAGCCCATCCATTATACCTGCCACTCAGTAAATCAAATATGCAAGGACTGATGTATGAATGTTATATTGATCTCTGGAGATTGTCATAGTGACTTCGGGAGGATGTTTCAAATTTCGCTGTGCAGTGTCTGGTCCCAATGATGAACACATATTTTATACCTATGACACTTTTACAAATATTTGTAAACCTCATCAATAATCTGTATAATCCTCACCATATGACCTACAATAAAATTTGGATGATAATTCTAGGATAGAAAATTAAGAAGAAAACAGAGAACATTTTATAGGTCATTCTGTCACATTCTGTCACATTCTGTCATATATGTAACTGTTTGGATGCAAGCTAGGTAATAAGCATATACGGTTCTCCAAAAAACTACATTAAAGTCATTGCAATACGGAATGTATTGCCTACAAATATTTTGCATGTGAACAATTGATAAACACGTCTTAAATCAAATAGTTGGAAACTATTTCTAACTTTCCAAATTATTCTCCCATCTACATTGACAAAGGTCAAAATGTAAATCAAAACGTTACCATGATTAGCAATGCTCTGAAGTGTTGGTACAAGTATATCAGTTTTGACTATTAGTGATGAGTTATGATACTTCCAACAAATAAACTCCTAAAAAAAGGGAGAGACAGAGTGGGAGAATATAACTTTAAAGCGACAACCTTTGGCATTGATTTATACACCATCAATTGTATTAACAGTGCAAGCAACATTAATGATTAACAGAGAATTAAATCCCCAAATTGCAAAGGATACTTTCTGGGCTGTCCAGTACAGATGATACATAGTTAAGACAACACAGTGAACACCAAACTTGGGTTCAATATGATAACAAAATCCACAAGAAAATTAACTTCTAGGCACTTCGGATGGTTGACTAAGAGGTCATTGACCGGTAGATAGATAGATATATATCGATCCCTGAGGGCCTACAGTGTTAACAAGGTTACTGCTTTACCAGATCTCTATCGGCACAGTAGATCCAGAGTGCTGAGGTTATGAGGAGACACGTAAGCTAGGAAGCGAACTAAATTTTCTTGTTCAATATGTATTAAATTCTATAACAATGCAGATCATTAGTTAGAATAGCCAAGTTGCATTCTAAAATAACAAAGGAATTGAACATATTTGGAAAAAAGTTTAATGTAGACCTGTGAAACATCTTTGAAAAAGTTTTCCAGTTTCTCAGGAATTCAGCAATCTGTCAACTCATGAGTTACACAGCAGAGCAATAGATGACATCAACATCTTCTTCTTCTTGGTGGGTTAAGAGGACATTAATACAGCAGTGTTGATATGGATCCCCTTTCTTAGCCTCTAAAACATCTAAAAAAAACGTATTGCATCAATATAAACAAACCGTCGTTTATTTATCTCTTCTACTGTGCTGCCTTTCACCAATAAAGCCTGAACCAATAAAGTACTTTCTATTTAGATACGTCCACCTACAGTTTCAAAGAATTTAATTCATTGAAATTTAGTACAAACATATAAACCTGTCCTCAAGATTTCACTGTGCTGCAGCTTTGTTGCCTCAGAGACAGAGTGCTTGCATTTAGAAGGGACTGACAGATGACTTTCTATGAGATATGTACATATACACAAGCAATAAGACACATGTGTGCAGCATTGTTTAAACATGCATACTAGTCTCTTTAATGACAAGGTAACACAGATAATAACTTTTTAAATAATCTGATGTTAATGTTTTAAGAATTGCACAACAATTTAAAATCTGTGACTTTAATGTTATACATGATCCTGTTTGAATATATGACAAGTAGTCAACTACAACCATATAAAAGAGGCTTGGAAGTCATGGGTGTAGAAAGCTTTTCTGAGGTGGGAGGGGGGGGGGCGACGAAACCAGTTGGATCAATCAAATATTATGTCAGATGGGAAGCAGAATGATGACTACAACACATTTGTCACTGTTATCAATACCCGGATATTCAGACTGTCATGAAGTACCTGTCACATTTTTCATTAGAAGCCTGAAAAGTGGGGGGATTATATTTTGTGTTACATCCCCCACAGCTGTGTGTGTGGGGGGGGACATGCTCCCCATCCCCCACGGGTTCTACACCCAAGCCAGCAATACAGTATATATTGTGTGAAGTTGAAAGAGCCAAGATTCTCAACAAATGGGAGCACATAATTCCTATTAATTGGCATGGAAAGACAACTTTTATGCACATTTATTTCTTGGCAGCATGTACGAGTATTAGTCCCAATGACAAAAAAATAGATCAAAACATACTTCTTTGTTGGTAGACTTTAATAGAGGCTTCCAGTTATTTACAGTTGGGATCATGTAACTACAGGAGCATAGCCAGGGTCAAAGGTTAAACTATTTCTTTTTAAGGGTCAAAAGCAAAGTTAGAGAGAGCATTGTGGGTTTTTGAGTCTACTGATTCACTAACATAAAAATAATGTGAAACACAATTTCTGTTTGAAGTGACTGGCCTAAAGTTGATGGGGGGGGGGGGGAGGCATCACTCTATAGTCCCCACCTTCAGCTGTGAAGTTTATTATGAGCAGTCCAGTGAATTCATTTAAAGCAGTTTTTTTTTCTTTATGTGCTAATGAACTTTGTGAAAATTCTGGAGGATTTTACACTTCAAGTTCTTGTAAAACAGTTTTTAAGGACACTTATGAACACTTAATCCTTTTAAAACAATTCAGAGTCTCTAGTGTCTCCACTTTATTCAAACCAAGCAATTATGAGAACCACGGTAAAGTGATTTAGTAGCTTAAAAGGGCCGGAACAGACTGTTCCTTTTTGGAAGCCAGAGAAAAAAAGGAGTTCTATGACCATCCTCCCTCAATGCGCACTTGTATTGGACGTCATAGAGGTACAAGCACAACTATAGCAGACCCCAGATTACTTAAGAATTCATCTACAAGCTAAAATGATATAGTGTGATGTATTCTTGCATTGTCTCCTTAACAATTTGTATACAACTTCCCACGTTCCTTAGTGTTGAGAGGTTATCATGTATAGACCCCCATGAGAACAAGCCTACTGTACTTTAGTAGTTTATGAAAAATAAAATTATTTATAAAAATTTTAATAATTTAATATTTAAGATTCAAACAAGTAATATATTGATCACTACTAACAATCTAGCTAAGCTGTAAGAAAGATACTTACTGTAGTCATCCAAGAATAACAAACACCGAAACCCCCTCACCCATGTTTAATCCCAAAATTACCTTTTGCTTTCTCATAGTAATCTATCCATGTGATGCATTTCTGTCAAGATGCATTTACTTATTTTGCATCACCAATGTGAAAATGAGCAAGTATACGCAAAATGTATTGGTTACAGTATATAATTAATTAATTTTAATGGAAATTGTCAGTTCCTTACCTTAAATTTTAGTTAATTACTTTCACAGTATTTGTCATATCTGATACATTTAAATATCTGTAAAGAGAGTAAGAATGTTTCTTAGTCAATCACAAAACTCATTCCACTAATGGTTTGCTAGAACATGAAGTTGAAAATTTACAATCAGATAATAAATTGAAGAATCTTGGAAATTCAAATTTTTCTTGTAAGACTTCAAACCTAATAAGTTTAATATCCTGTATACTGTAGCTTCTTGTGATATGGTACATATTTATATTTAAAGCAGCATTGTGTTTGGAATCTCTTAATTACTTAAACAATTCTAAAATCTCACAGACAATGTGTTTCATTAGCTTGACTTACTGTACCATGTGCCATTTCCAAAGTTAGGAAGGTCTTATCTTCAGCGATAATCTTTGAAAATTATCATGTACATTGGTAACCAACCACTACAAAAGCTGCTGGTAAAATCAATTGTTTTCCATCAATCACAAAATGCTTATAACATTTTGGAATGACACCATTTAACATTCATACAATGATCACATTGTGGAGATTACTGTATCTCATTTATGAGTACTTGGAATCTGAGCCATGATTTTCCAAAAAATTATCGTAACCCAATGGAAATATAGCCGCTTTAAGATATTTGTGGTGACACTTTTTAACAGAGGAATTATTTGATCTTAAAGATTACCTGCTGATATAGATCTAAAACCACTTCATTAGTTTTTCCAACCACTGACAATGTTGATGTTATTTCTGTCACACCCCCTGGCAAAATTTTTGACATCCATGATTTCTAAGGAGATTAAAGGATCAGACTTATTAAACTAGTATCAGATGTCCATCACATTACCCACAAGTGTGAAAATTTCAATCTCATACTTTGATTGGAGAATTTATACATCAATCATTTCTGTGCTATTATACAGAGATGGGAAGTGGTTCTCTTAGTATGGTGAGGAAAGATACGATCTTAACCTAAACTTGACTCATGAAGAATGTGATAACTAGTGAATAATGTGATATAAATATTGATTTTCATCTCTTATTTCTAACTTAATTCCCATTGACTTACTTAACATCATGTTCCATCTTTTATCTCCAATTTATGCTTTGGAACTAATGTGATCTGCTACACAAAACTGTGACTTTTGCTTGGTCACTAATAGACTGAAAATTTAACATTTACCTGACACTACTCACTCTACATACATCTGGATAGGTTACTCAGGAGAGGCAAATTTTAACCACCTTCAGAATTTTCTGTTTAAATGGAAACAGCTGAAGAAAATCTTATTTTAATTTAAATTAGATCTATTTCAAATATGGTTTAATGTTCCACTTCCAATATTTTAAACTGAGCTGCTTCAGGAATTTGCTCACGATGTGGTATCTATGGCACAGAAAATGCCCATGATGCTATACACTCTACAGCAGTGGTGGAGCTAGGGGTATTGGTCAAGGGGGGTGAGAATGGTCTGTAGGGGCGCTTTGGACACTATCTGAGCAGAGCGCCACCACAGGTTGGCGCGGAGCGCACAGACAATTTTTGAGTAAAGATACTTCCTAGATCGTCGGAAATGACCCTTTCCTGGCCTTGCTAATTTGCATGTAAACGAAGAATAAATAGGTGTCATCACCAACAAAATGTGACAAATGTCAATAGGTAGATGAGAGCGCAATAAAAAAGTAAATAATCGCAAATAAGTAAAAGGTGGTAAAAAGCTGAAAAGGGCGCCAGCAGTCCATTTGAGTCCGTCAGGGGGGGCATCCGCCCCCCCCCCTGACTGTATGGACGCTCCGCCACTGCTCTACAGTATATGTAAATTACAAAAACTTTAACTCTATGTGTCTCCTTACTGCACCTTTCACCACATATATTTTAAAATAGTTATTCTAAAGTATATATTCTAAAATAATTTTGGCATAAATCAATAATGATATGACAAGAATACTCAAACTGCACTACCTTATCCAATGCAGTTTCATACCTTCAGTGAGAAAGGCAATCACTGCTTCGTAAGAATTACATAATTATTACGTTAAATTACTAAAATAATCAATTGTTGATATATACTGTATCTTATTGATGGGATGCTATGATGAAATGTAATGGAATGAAATATTGAATATTGGAAGTGAAAGGAAACAAATTTAAGGCCACTTTTGGTCAAGAAATCGGTTTTGTTATGGATAGTAGAAAGAGGAATCTTTCTACTTTAATGTGGTGCTAACCGGACATCTCAATAAGGACGATAACTCAAATTAATCGATTTTGAAAAAAATAAATAACAAAAACTGAGATACAGCAGACTGATTTGAGTTATTTCTCTCAACTTCAAATATACTGCACCAGTTGGGAGTACTTAACTTTCATTTACAGCTGATGCATACACATACTTTAAGATACAACAGATTCCAATTTCACATCAATTCACAAAACACCTCCACAACAATTTGCATTAGGACAATTCATCAGCTTAATGCACATTCACTCTAAAAGCTTTTCTAAGTCATTGACATTTCAGCTGGAATAACATGTACACACAGTTTGTCTCAAAGGAGTTTTGATTATTAAAGTAGGTTGTTTTCACTGTGTTTTGTGTACAAACTTCTAGTACAGCTACAAGCCAACAAATTAAAGATATTGACCTGAGTTTGACGATGCATATGTTGGCCCACATATGTCATCTAATAAAACTTATAAACAGAGCGAGGTCCATAAATTGCAAGATCCACCTAAAATGCTCATACAAAATAAACTTGCGGACTTTACTGCGTCTAGCAATTGCAGGCTAGATAGCACAACTTGCATGTATACACAGTGTAAATTCTGAACAAAACAGCCAAAAACAAAACATTTTATTCATACAGAATTTCTAATGATTGGATTAATTATTTGCACTTATACTTTTTCATAACCTACTTTTGTGTGCACCCCATAGTTTGCAGACTATTGGCTTAAACCATCTCTTGCAGTATTGACAGTTACCCTACAATCACTTTATTATAATGACATATTTTTTTCTCCATACTGTACAACCTCTTTGCAGAGAATGAGCAACACCATAAGCATAATTATGTTAAATTGGAACATACCAACCACCATTCAGACTGTAGCTTTACTGTTCAGGCTTTGAAACAAGAGCAAGATGATTTACATCCCTCACCACAAACATCCAACTTTAAAGGGTGTGAAGACTCGCGCAAAAAGAAACGTCTAATGCCGGTAATTTGACCTAGTTTCGAATGAGGTGTAACAGAAGTGTTAAACACTACCATCGATCCCAGAAAATACACGCACAGCTTGCTACCGTTGGTAATTAGACACTAGTGTATAGTCAGTACATACTGTACAGCTACGGTCAATACCTACAACACAGTATAAAAACGATACAGCGATGGACATCTCAGGTCCAGCTAAAGATAACAATTAAGGTATCACATTTCAATACTGTCTGCATTTTGTAGCGACACGAACAAAACGTCACTTACGAGCAACAGAAAGTTAACTTTTTCAGATGTCCGCACGCGGTTTGGGGCGAGTCTTCAATGCCTTTAAACTGTAAAATTAGCAAGCTTGTACAATCTATTTATATTCCAGATAAAGATTTACAGTAACACAGTGAGCTATGCTCAGAATGACTGGCATGTGCACAACTTGGTGGGTCAGACATATATGTAATCTCACACCGTAGATCATTAATGCCGCACACTGTCACTCATTACAGACAATTTCAATGGCAGGTAACATGTCAGATCCAACAGGGATGAATTGCGCTGGTGAGGTTACGGTTCCTCATACATGTACTTCAGTGCCAATCGTCAACTGATGTATCTGTTTACATGGTGGGAGGAACTGGTGACTGTCGCCATGCAGATTCCTTCACACTGCTTGTACCAAAGCACAGCAGACTCCACTTACAGTAGAGTACTTCAATGTGGCCTCCAAATGTGCCAAGAAGACTGGAACTGGTTTTGTTTGTTCCAGCCTTTATATTAGAATAACTACCTCCATCAGTGAAATACTTAATCCCTGGGAAAGTTAATTGTTTAATTTCAAAGTTGACAATGTCTTGGTGAGGTTAAAATATATGCGGTATGGTATGCTAAGGGACTTGGTACGGATAAGGGGGTGGGGGAAAGGGATGAAGAAAGGGTGGAAGACGGGGACTGGGGAAGAAGATTCACTTGCATGTATCAACTGAATTAGGAAATGGTACTCCTGAAGAAGGTAAGGCATATGATTGTAAATATATACATTGGCATTGTTCATGCATGATATGTTAACTGTGCGTGTATCACTGCGGAGTAAATGTCACAAAGTTCTTGCAAAAGTAAACAACTTAAAAGAATCAGATTAATATGTACAATATATGTCACGATTTGGTCAGGGTTATCTTCAGATATATGAAAGAATTAGAGATGTCACTATTAGTGACTTCTGACAGGCAAAGATAAATCCCATCCTTCAACTGACAATTAACAATCTTCTGGTCACTTAGGGTGAAAAGGTAACCCAGTTCACTAGGGCATGGCAGGCAGAGTGCTGAGATTGTGAGACAGTGAAGTAAATTCCCCTAGACATGGATCTCTAATTTCAATACCAAAGCAATCATTTCACATCATGTAACCCTGACATATGAACTGTTGGTACATTGAATCTTACTACAGAAATAATTGAGTGATTTTGCATTTAACTAGATAACTTAGAACTACATACAGGGCATTTGGGAAACTTGCAAACTTAATTCCCCAACCCTCGCATCAGAAATGCATACTGTACCACTCCAGAACACAAAGACAACATGGAGAATGAAACCATGACCCACAGTACTGTATATGGTTATTACTGTACCCACAAGAAATCTTGACAGAATATTTAACTACTCCTTCTCACTTTTTGTGCTCATCATCTGGAACAGCCTGTGTACGTGTCGCAACTTCTCTTGCTGTGTATTCCAACTCGCACACTTCGTTCCTCCAACAAACTGTATTTAACTGTTTCTAAACCACGCTTGAAGACCTATGGTTACAGGAGCTTTGAATATTTTGGCTCTTATCTATGGAACAAGTTACCAGATCACATTCGAACATGCTATAAACTTTCTACTTTCAAAAGTTTACTTTTGACCCACTTTTCAATTGTTCTTTTGTTAATTAATTTGCTTTCTTTGCAAAGCGCCTTGAGCAGTGACTTTTATCTACTGATTTGGCGCTATATAAGTCTCATTTATTATTATTATTATTGTTTATGGTTTTAATGCTAATGTATATAGTCATACTGACATAGTTAATGTACAGTATAGTACTGTACATTAGCTAACCTTAACAAATTATAGATTACTGTACTTACCACGTCACTGAAGTTCAACCTGAAAAATGGGTGCAGTCAGTTTGTTGAATCAATCTGAAGAGAAGATGGAAAAACAAAATCATCATACACAATAGGATAGGGTTAAAGCATACTATACACATCTGCCACTTGAGGTGCACCAATAGCTTATTTTAATTTCAATGACCTGGTGAATATTTGGTCTAAAGCAACTTTCATTCAAAGAATCTGAAAATTAAAAAAAAACAAAAACCAGAGTGGCCGGTTGATCTCACTGAAAGGAAAATTACATTTAATCAACTGATAGTTTTAGTTAATGTGCAAAATTATGACATCTCTAATTAGAGTCTTAATACTGTTTTGAAATTAACATTACCCGATAATTAAAACAGTACACTGTGAAGAAGTTAAAGTTTCTTTGTAAAAAATCCTATTCTTCAATGAATATAAATATACAGCCAAATATTTTTCTATTTACAGGATCAAATAACCTTATACAATGTGTTGCTACATTTGCTAAATGATGATGACGTTAATGATGAACATCACAAATTTATGTAAGAAGGAAATATCAGAAATTAAAATTTGGTAAAATTTGTAATAAATGTACATATAGTATGTAATTTTAAGGGAAATTTTGCCAAAGACTACTCACACTTTACCCATCACTAAAAATTTGATAATAATATTTTAGTAGGCCCTTCATCTTTGAAATGTAACAGCATAAGGAATCAGGAAGTAGTATATATACCAGCCTTTAATTAAAACAAGATCAGGTGAAATAACAGTACTTAAAGACATCAAATATACTCAAATGCCCACTGGTAATGCTTACCCCCTTTACCAATATAGATATTTACACTCCAAACATCAAAAGCTTGAAAACCTTGGGCTTACTCCTCAAAGCGACCACTTCAATCAAATTGTCATACGCAATTCAAGATGTCTCAAACATTCAACTCTGTAACACTTTCTCTTGAAATCCAATTTGTGATCATGACCGAACCCTTGCTGATCGTTGTGTACAAATGGCAGCACGCAATGCCTTCTGGTCCCTACCGTGAGGATCAGCAGGGTGTTAAGTTTCCATATTTAGAGGATGATGGGATAAGTTAAAATAAATAGCCCCGGGCAGGAAGGAGGCAAATTTACAAATTGGTCTGGGCTGTGGCACCGATTAAAACCACCTAGTGGAACCGACATAGTGTCTCCACCGCAAAGAGTTTCCTGCCAATGTGTGTACAAATTTTGGAACAAGATACAGAAGTATTCTTTTTTGAAGCGTTTTCATTGGTGGAGACCAATTCATAGATACAGAGGAATTGTGCATAAATATTACCATGACAACCAATATTACTCAATATGCCATTGTAAGTAATTGAATTTGAATGAGCAAGTATTTAACACAATTTTTTTTTTCAAAATTAATGCCTAAAAAAGTCATGGTTTGGAAAGAGTGAAACAATAACAACCAAGAGATCAAGTGAGAAAAAAGTACAAAAACTGTTTCTCTTAAAACTCGAAAAGAAAAAAACTGCAAAAGGAGAGGAGGAAAAAGATCACATACATGAAAAGGAAGAAAAATAATAAACAAAAGAAACTGAAACCACAAACAGATAAACAACATCAATAACACAACTAATTCAAATACAAACACCAAAAGTAAAATGCAAAAAAAATATAAAGAAACACAGACAAATATGAAAAAAAAATAAAGAAAGAAATACAAGTAATTTAAAAACAAGAAATACCTGCAATTCAAAGATCTAACCAAAAAAAGGAACAAAGTTAGAAAAAACTAAACAAAAAAAGGGAGAAACATACAAAAAAGTAAACATTCATGGCAAGAGACAGGCTATGCATGTGTGAGTCAAAACACTGCTTTGCCCGTAAAGGAATGCAAAAGTTTGTAACTATACAGTGCATGAACAGACTTCCTGTTTTTAGCAATATATTCAGTGTGAACAACCTTCAAGGTTAATATCATCAACAGCATAAGATGCATAGCTTTCTGGTACTAATCATGCAGAAAGGTGATAAGTAGTTTGCCATACAACATATCTGATATTTTATGAGGGTTGATTAACTTGATTGTTACATAAAGACACAGTATTGTTATTGTAGTAAACATCAAAGAAGTACAGTAGGCCATGGAAATATCTGGCATTCATATTTCACAAGCAAAGGAAATTACTGTAAATTATGGTCAATTGTGACTAGATAGTTGAAGTAAGAAAAATTAACCCGTACAAGCTATCATCAGTGTTTATTGGTAGCTCTAGGTAGAATACTTTATACCATTTGTATGTACATTAACAATGTATACAGTAGGTATTAATTGGAGTGAAATGCATATTGTGTCAACTGTAATAAATAGCTCACAGTAAGGTTAAGTAATGAAATACATCCAATTCTCATCTCCCTTAGTTTATTTTATTCTCCGGTCAGGAAGGACAAAATGTTATGGAGAGTGGTGGCGTTTCATTACTGGACAAAGTCCATTGATGGATTCATGATAGAAATCTTTGTAAATGTTATGACACAAAATATGACTGAAATCAGACTCTAGGATCAGAAAATGAGAGTTTTGCCCTTGCATATATGTACTGCACACTATTTTCAATCTCCTTGGCATGCAACCGAAAGAAAATATATGCAAATTCTAACAGATTCTGACAAGTGTGGAGACTGATTTCTTTCAGTAAAATCATTAGAAGTGATTATCTTCCATGGAGACACTATGAGCTCATGTATGCCAGATGACTTACAACTAAAATAGTTATTCATGATACACAGGTCTATGGTCTCCTATATATGTTAGTGTATTGTATACATTTATAGCAGTATGCAGTGGAGTCGAAACAGGACTAATTCATTGCAATCATGTGACAAGTCACCTACTGTAGACTAAACAACCAACAATGCAATCAATATAAACAGTTTTACCCCTGCAAAAGATTCAAATTACATTTCTTTGAGACTGACAGCTAGGATGGGAGAGACATTCTGCCTTGCATAAATTTTATGTTCTCTGTAAACAATAAACAGTATGACAGAAGGCAACCAGATAACAAACTACTTTATGTCTTAGCAGCTGCACATTGCTCTTAAGAGTCTTACCATTGAAGCCATAGACATACATACAGTTACGGCCTATAGGTTGATATTTTGTGATTTAGACTGGACTAACCCTACTACAATATGCAGTAGTTTGACAATCTTAACTTTGGAAAAAACATAACAATGTAATTGGACGGGAGAGGACTCTGATTATAGAATGTTTCAATCGAAGTTAAAGGTAATCAATATTGCACCCAAATATCTTAAAACAGAAAATATTGGTCACTATAGTGTAGAAACTTCTATAAGCACTTTATTGTCATCCATGGAGCATTTTCACACTCAGACAATAATTATTGGATAAGATTAGGATCCTCAAAGTTTGGGAATAATGTGGATGATCAAAATTGGCAAATTGCCATGAAGATAATTTTCAAAACTTTTAGCAATTTTACACAATATAAGTATAGTGGCTACTGAAGACTGATCACCTTTAACTATGGAAGAATACATATGAAAAAAAAACCTGGATAATCTAGCTGGACCTGTTATCTTAATCCTGGATTATCTGGATCTGATATCCAACTTACTGTACACATAATTTTTATGATTTTTACTTATTATGTTCTCTCGCAGTTACAGCAAAACATAACACATAAATGTATGTAAAAAGGGAAGATGGGAGGGCACTTTGCAGAATCAACAACATACACCGGGGACAGGCTAATTATGGGAGACTACAGTGCTACTGTATAAGAAATTCTATAATCCATGTTTCTTCACATCTAGACCAGACATATCTTAATAATCCAGGTTTTATTGTACCGTTACTATGTACTTACCCTTAAACTGCAGTTTATAATACCCGAAGTAACTTCCAAGGAGACGTATACACAGCAGTGTGCAATAGAAATGAAAATAGTCAAAGCAATTCTATGCAAGTTATTTGGTAATTATGATAATGTTAAACCACAGATAAAACTTCCAAAACAACATGTTTATGATATTCACATCAGTGCCCAGGAGCGACCAAGCATATCATGCCTTCGGCAAGTTGACATTCCAACTTCGCCACTCATCAGTGGAAATCAATGGAACTATTAACGACTGCATGATTTTTCTTTTACAATCTTTTACACTGCACACTGTGCTATTGTGGTGATTCTATAATGCGGTCTTATTATTTGTTGGTTATTTACGTCATCCTTGTAGTTAGTATTTACAAATCAGCAGGTTGTTATCGAAAATGATAAAAATCTGGCAAAGGTAGGTTCTGAAATTTCTATAAAGGTGTTTGATATGCTTCATGAATCTTGCAAGCAGTTTAATACAATAAACAGAGTTATGTCTGCTGCTAATTCCATCAGACAGCTCAATTAAGGACAGCAATAACTCAAATGATGCTTTCTGCCAGATTTGGTAAAGAGCCCCCACAAGACATGTAGTGACTCAACCTTTATGCCTCCTGTACTGTACTTACACTAATAGACAATCCCACAATTGCTCTATTGCTTGGCAAATAAAACTTTTAATTCCCTGTTTACCATACAACTGTCAGAATCTCGATGGTAAATCAGCCAATTTATTTTTAACCTTGCTGGCTATTCCATAGCTATAGAACAAATGAAACACACACATGGAGCAGAACAGTACATTGAAAGTCTGATCACTGACAGAGGAGTTTACTCTATGTGATTTACTACCACAAGGTTACTAATATTACAAATCATTTTACCATTGCTCCTTTCGGTTAATATTGCAACTTAGTTTAAACATCTATAGATCCCTATTTCATAAAATAAGAATATTCTGTAATTTTATTACAAAAATCCTACAAAATTCCATTGAAACGCAATTCTCCTCTTTTCAATGAAAATAAAGGCCTATTGTAATATGGTCAGAAAGTATAAAGCATGCATTCAAAAAGGGAGGGTGAAGGGGGGGGGGGGAATTGAGTATAACAGTGCTATAAATAGCTGGGCTAGTGGAGATGACAGTGTGACATCCTTTTCTATGATAAATATTTCAATTCAATACATAATCATTGTAAATCTTAAATAGTCATAAATATGACCTAATTTTAGTTTTTGATTACTTTTTAACAATGAAGCTATCAGAGTGAAATAATTTATGGACAAGTAAAGCCTTTTCTTTTAAAGAAGACACTGGGCTTCAGCTTTTTAGTAACAAGGACAAGAACAGACAATCAGCAATACTGGCTACCACCACACAATACATCCTTTGTCATTGTTGTCCGTTTTTACCATTGTTAAAAATTCTGTTTATATCTTATTAATTATCATTCAGCTATGCAAAAGTCTAACAACTTAACAACTGGGATTTAAATGGAATCATCATAAATAGTTATCTGAGCAGAAGTAATTTCAAAGTGGTTGACCAGTTATGTTTGGATATCATATGAAAGAAATATGAAAGCATCGCAGTTTGTAGGTACATCACAAAATGAGAAAGTGAAGCTTACTTCTTATAGCACATGGAATAACTTAGTGTCCACAATTTTGTGTTGCCATCAGGAATTTTATGCATACATACTGTTTCACAGAAAACACAAACTACTATGTTACAGTGAATGCAAAACTGCTGTACATATATGTCTTTGCATTTGCAATTTGCCCGTTATGCTTTGAGATACAAGATGTAATTCCCTCCACCGTTCCCTGGATTGACTTGCCTTTACTGGGAATTGTTCTGAGAGACCAGAAAGGTGATAATGAAGATATGTCAACGAAGAACATTGTCACTGTCACTTATTTTCTTCTAAGACCATACTTCATTTAATCTGGAAGAATTCCATCTGTGGTTTCTTTTGTCGGTCATGGCCACTTAGCCCTCCGTGATGGACAGGCCTGACCTTTGAGCATCACCTAATACCAAAGGGACTCACCCTATCAATAGGATTAGAGTTGCAACTAGAAACCCAATTATAGTATAAATTTACCATTAAATTTAAACAGGCTTAGCCTATCAGTGTCAATCAGTTGGTTTGTTTGATACTTTTGTTGTAAACATAGCAAGAGACACTTGAAGCTGCATTGGAAATGCTAATACATAGGATTAAGGAGGAATTTATACCCTGTATCACTAAATAAACTGCATTTCATCTAAATACTGATAAACAGATATATCCATCCCATTCATGTCACCAAAACTTGGCTCTTTCTATCCAGGGAGGTTGTGTAGGTAGCATTACAACTCCCTGGTCTATTATCATATTAGCCACTATGAGGCACTCTTGTTTATTTTCTTATTTATCTGGATTAAGGAAATGAAAAGTCAAGTCTAAAAGATTGGCTGACTCCACTGACTAGATTATGCCTACAAACTGCAATAAAGTAGCATTGTGATGACTCTGGGCTAAAGCATCTATATTAAAGTAAATAGAGTGACAATTTATTAATGGAACACAGGATGAGTGTCCACATTTCCACATAGCACAGAAGACTTTTGGATATGTATTCAGCTAGAACTAAAACTTACTTGGCTAAGTGGTGTAAATTTATGTATTTGTCAGACACTCTAACAGTGTTTAAAATCATACTCTGAACATACTTGTTAAATATTCCCAGCATTATATAATGTGGTATGATAGCCTCTTGTCCAATTTATTTCAACCTGGCTATGATTTTAATATTTCATAAGGGTTGCTCTCCAAGAAAAATGCATCCATCTTGATCTTGATGATTCTAACACGAAGGGAATAACATACTATACGGACTAGCACACATTGAGGTGGTGATGAAGAACCTTTCAAGTTGTTATATTGTTAAAATATTCAAATGCCAGTAGAAAGTCATTTGCATGGTGCCAAGCTTGCAATTTTTGCATGATTAACTGCAAGGACATGAGCTGTCAGCACATTGCTGTATAATTTATTCACCATAAATCTTCATTGCATGTAGCTCAAGAAACCTACTGTACTTTGTATCTTCCACACTCTTCATACTTTTCGGGGTGTTATGTTTTCAAGTATCTGCAGCAGGCAAAGTGCATTGAACGTGATGTTTTCATTACTAAACATCAAAGCAAAGTTATGTGTGAAATCCACAAACGAGTGTGAAGTTGTTAGAACCTTGCATTACACTGTCACCAAACCTCAACTCTGACGTTATCCTCTTTTAACACCTTTAAAAGAATACAACGGGACCTGTTGCAGGCCTTATAAAAGTTTTTTGACGCCCTCTTGTAGCTAAATTATGTATATTGTAGAACAATCCCAGGCTCAGACAATAAATGGCAAAGATGAACTTCAAAGGCAAGCGCACAAACACAGAGATACAGTTGTTGACATTGACGCAAAACTAGAGCATTCTGCGGACAAACAAAATTGTGAGCTACAAGTTTGAGATTAGGTGGAGTGGGACAGGAGTCAGATCAACGTCTAGTGGTGTTGAAGTTCCAAAACTTAAACGTGAGGTGTGAACTTGAAGTAAATATTCCTGATAGGTACCATGTCTCACTAATAATTGCTGAAGTTCAAATTATTATTAGGGTGCTATGGCTTCCATGTCCTCCCTCTACCCAATCCAATCCTGGGTGCCAGGGGCTCAACCGCAAAATCACATTTTGCTCATAAATTTTAGAAATTAGTTCTTTGAGATGGTGTACCAGAAAAATTCTTGCCAAGTAATATTAATTACAAGCTCATACCTGATACGAAAACAACATACAGTTGTTCAGAGCTAATATTAATTACATGCAAAGCAAATTTTTCCACTTTGCCTAAGTTGAAGTAAAAATTGGCTATTTAGCACAAGAAGTGGATCTTTGTGGAATGTTTGTGACAAATCCTATCAAAACATACCACAATCGATGCAAACATTGCTTTATAAATATATTTGGGAATGATTTTAAGTATTAGAAAACACTGAGAGCAGCTTTTGGAGAAACTGTATAAGAATGCAAGCATTTTATAATGAACTATAGTACCTTCAATATTATATTGGCTGTCCATTTAAACAGACTAGAAGAAGGTTGGTGAAAATTGCCCAGGGGAATGTTGACAGTACAAATTCACATAAACAATGCAGCATTCAAATATTTGCCAGAGATCGATTATTCAATTAAAAAGCACTGAACCTGCTTCTCTATCACTTTACTTTTAAATTTAGATTAAACCTCTTTCTGATACATTGTATAAATTTTAGAATAGCCCAAAAAAAAAACCCGGAAAGCCAAAAAAAACAAAACGGGAACAAGAATTCCAAAAATCACAAAAAAAAAAAATCAAAACAAACCCCCAATAAAACAACCTTGGCAATAAGGCAAACAAACAAGTTACTCAAACCTTTAAGAAGAGGAGAAAGAAACTTACAGAATGCAAAAACAAAACAATGGAACAACACAATGCCTAGGTTTCACCGACCAACTCTGTAACCTACATCTGTCACAATCTTTTACAATTTTTAACAAAAGGGATTATTTCTTGCACTGTTTCCCATCATTGTTTAGTGAACTTTTTCTATGACCTGTATTTGTACTGTAAGCAATCCAACCTTCATACTCTAGATTAAAATAATTATTGCCTGAAAATATAAGAAAGGTAACCAAATGAATGCAACGCAGTTAATATAAGTATTATAAAAACGAGTCGAAATATGTACAAGGTGACCGCTACAGTAATTCAGTTTGATGCAGAAGAAAATGCTTTTTTTTTTCATTTCCATTTATGCCTGACTTACAGTGTACATACTTATTCTCAATTGAATGCAGATCTTAGCTAACATTTTGAATTAGAGAATTAACCTTTAATCAAGAAAAATAACACACAGATTGCATGAATATTATGTGAAGCCTGATATGTAGTGCAAAACAATTGCCCACTTAAAATGGTTTAACAGTCAAGTCAAAAAGAATAGCTTATGGACAGTTCTGACATGCTCATTTTTCACACCTTTTCAAATGGTTGCAAACATGGGAAAGCATAACAAAGGTCCATGCAATGGTTCTAAAGAAGCAGGGATATAGAAAATAGTAATGATAGTGTTTCCTTCTTCAATCTGATGAGCAAACACTGTAACACCAACATAGAATGATGGAAGAATTTAATACCTGAGAATACATCCATATGCAACATCAATTTCCCAATTGACATAGTTGTGCTTACAATTTCAAACACTAAATGAAGCACGAAAATGCCTAGAGTTGTGTACATGCCATCACACACTATGTCTACACATTATTCCTACTAGTCCATAGAACTGTCAATGAGGTACTGAACATGTATACTATAGGTATGGCTTCAGCAATGAAGGCAAATCTGGGTGGGGGGGGGGGGAAGAGACTAGGGGGCGAGGCATACTTTTTGAGGGAGCAATAAAAAAATAACACTGATATGGGGAATGGGTCTAAGGGAAGGGGACTCCTCTCCGTTTGAAAAGTTTTCTACAAGTGACATATGCAAAATCATGCTATAATTTTACAAGTTTTTACATTAATGCATTGCGTTGGAGGCTGTTTCTAATACAAACAAATAGCCTACTTCTATATATTTTGGATAAGTAGCAGATCTAACTGGGGAAACTGGGGAACAAGGGAAAACTCAGGGGGAAATTGCCCCATGGCATCACCACTGGGCTTTAGAAAGATGTACACAACCTCATATCCAGACAAAAATGTTGGGTAAACATTTCCTTCCCCCTGTTTATGACAATTTTCCCCTTCCCCTCTCCTTTGATCTCTTCTAAGTCAATGGTATTTATTGATGTAGAGCTACAACAAAGTAACCATGAAACAAAACTGCAACTTCAAGGATTGACAAATTAATTGTGATTCTTTTATTCCCAAGATGGTACGTTGCCCTTATTAATAACAGGTGATTGCACTTCTGGATCAAGTTGTGAAGAAAGCATTGTTAAAGATAAAATGCCATGAAGTAAGATTTTTAACAATATGACATCCAGGAGTGCTTGAACTGTGGTTTTTTCTTTCACTGTACTCAGAGCTGCCAACACAAGCAGAAGCTAACTGTTGTTCAGCAAACTAGTTGCATTGGTTATATACTTTAAGGTGTGATAATTACCCCAGGAATTGTTATGTTTGAGCATGCAAAAATGTTCAAACAACCATCAACTACATTTGTGCCTATAATAGAAATGATCAAGCTAGAGAAAGGCCTACTAAAAGGGAATGAGTATTTAAGTTAAAGGAATAGTTGAGTAAATAGATTTATTTGAGGTCTAAAGGAGCAAAATTAAATCTAAGTACAGTATCATAATGTAGGGAAATTTTCCTTCTGGTACATCGCTTTCCAGATATTGATGGTTGAAGTTGTCTAATATTTTGTACCACATTTTGTACCACGAGTCTATAAGCCTACATGGCTTCTTTCGCGAGTTCCTGCTTGCGGGAAGATCACATATACATACATATATACATACATACATGGGTTCCACCTTGAAACAAGCTGATATGTACATGATATCACAAATGCACAGTGACAAATATTTTGTTTTTTCTTAAATTTCACTCTATCGTAAGCCTATTGATCTTGAATTTGATACAGCTCCTTTTTTTACTTTTACTGGAAAGGTTGTGAAGCTAAATACCAAAACAGTGAGTGAGCATTTCCAAATAATCTGACGCATGGCCTTTTAAGATGAAACTTTAATTCAAACTTTTGAAGAACATGTTTTGTAGATGTACATTTCCAATATTTCACTTTTGCTAATAAACTATTTATAAACTAGAAATGAACTACCTCATAAACAGCATAAATTTGCGGTAGGAATTGAACAAAACTCGTACAGGATACTTTGATCAGGCCTACTGTATACTGTATTCCTCACTTTACATTGTCAACTTAAATCAACTGAACTATCCTGTTAAGAGATCCATCCCTTGGTTTAGTTATGCACAGCTTTTTGAGGAGCGGTGCATGCGCGGGAGAGATAGGATGTGAGCCGTGCAAGGGGTTGAGAATAAATTAAGATTGGAATCTTTCACAGTTAGGTGAGACTATAACTTCATAGAGAGCTATAATATAAATTAATCCCTCTCAAAAATTTATTCTATAAGATAAACTAGACATTGATCTTAGCCAGCACCATTCCATGATGACCATTAAATTGTTCAATCCTCCACTTTTAATTTTGACCTTTTCAATGAGTCCTGGTAGGCTGGTAGAGCATATTATATACTGTACATGTATTTAGGGAACTAGATAAGTTCATAATCTGAAATATTTCTCAAGCTGACCTCAAGCTATTAGCCTATTTTTGTCAAATAAGATATATGAGGATAAAAGTTTGAATGCAACTAAGCTTTAAAATTGATCACTGGTGTATTTTTTTTAAATTGTTTACAACTCATCAATCAGAGCAAACTTACTCTGAACAAAAACTGCAGAAAAAGGAGGTCTAGTGCAATAGATATTATTTGTTTCTTTTGCAATCCCAAAAGAACAACAACTTGAAGTACCAAAAATCATAAAAGAAAATGCCCTTGAATCTGGTGATGCATAATATAACAACAGAAAAAAAAATACTACCAAAAATAAAAAAAATCAACCAATCAAAGAAAAAAGAAAAAAAAATATACAAACTTAAAAAAAAAAATCGAATCTATATAATAAATACAAATAATAAATAAAACAATAATAGTTACATAAAGCTAATATAAGATTTATTTTGAATGTATCCCTGTTTAACCTCTGAAGGTTACTTATATGGGTACTATAAACCATTTCGTATTCACAAGGGTATCTTAAGAAAAAAAGGTAATTTAAGTGACTAAACACTTCATTTGCAAACTTTCTCTTGCAAAACTTTGAACCAATCCTACTTAACTCTGTAAAACACTTTAACTACAGTGTTTTAAATTGTGCATTATAATGACCACGCTGCCACTTTTGTTTCCTGTGACTGTCGCAAAAGGAGATATCCTGGTATCTAGCATACTATTTGCAGTACTGTAGCCATGCAGTCTATGTGTCTACTGTCTAGCATCACCTATTGAATTGATAAAGTACTAGCTATTACAGTAGTATGTACACTTCTCTTTGTGATGCTCCAATTGGTACTGACTTACTCAGTTGGCTAATATTCTCAAATCTTTGATGACTCACCATCGTCCCAGGGCTTTTTCTTCACAGCTGCAGAATTATTATAATCATCTCTTGCCTAGGTTTTGCCACGATCTTTATGACAGTTGTCTAAGCATGAAGAGGTTCCAAACGAAATTCCCTGCTCAACTGCTTGGAAATCAGATCCACCTTATTTACAGTACATACAATTTATAGCTCCAAGTGTTGTGGATGCAAAGTGTGTAATTTAATCCATTTAATGGAGCAATACTTTTCATAAATATGAAGGGTTGTCTTGATAAAAAAAAACATGTACAGCATTTCATAATAATTGTGTAGTACAAGTGTAACTTAAGCTGTTAATATTGTATTTTATCAAATTCAGCATTTTGCATTCAGTAGCTACAGGAGCTACTATAGTAGTCAAAAACAAAATTTACGCCTGATCAAAATGTAAATATAGGAGCCTTTAAAATAATGAAGTATGTATACCCAATGTGGAATATGGGTTCCACTGTATACACTGTTATTGAAAAATATCTGCGATTGGTGATTTTTATTATAAGGCTAGTAGATGAATGCTTTCCTGATGGCAAACTTGAAAAAATATTTCATCGTATTTTATTTTGTATGGATGCTTGCATGTAATCGTGTATGCATGGACGATATATTACAGTTTCGTAAATTTGTAACTTTAATTTTTTTTTTTTTTTTTAAGCATTGTGTTCACATAAAGCATAGAAAGTTCTGTACTGTAAAAATATTTATTTAATCACTTTTGATTCTGGTTTTCCTTTTTGAAATAATTGCATTATTTTCCTCATAAATGTAGGACAGACAGCTGCAGCTAGTTTGCACAAATATTCACAAAGATGAGTGTTTGCACTCACTGACTTGCAACCAACGAACAGACAGGTCTGTCAAACAAAGAAGCTTGCTCCATATATTCATATTCGCTTATTGAGATTTAACTGGTTTAATATAGAAAGTATGAGCTTGACTGATATGGCTGTTCTAGGATAAATCAGCTCAGTTGATGAAACTATTGTTCACTAGTATTAAACCCACTATCACACTGTGTGCATGCCTTTATGTGGGTACTTGAATACCAACAAACCTTACATAAGTAGTACAATATTCTACACATAATTGTTATGTGTAGCTTAGAAATGGTTTGAAGTTTATCCATCAGAATGCTTGTTCTAATTGATATTGTTGCCTTCATATATTGTGATACAGTTTGCCAAAATTGTCTCATCTATTTGATGTTCTTTCTATGTTTAATGTTTCATTGCCATTGAGAATACAACATTTTCAAGTAAATATTTTCCAAATTTCAGATCTCTGGTTTTACATTTTATACCAATGAAATTATTTTGGTATGGATAATTGGGCATGGCTATGTTTTGACAACAGGACATTGTCGTTGAAAATTCAACTTCATTATTTGACACTATATTTAAGGGGTTGTAACAGAAACGGTAAAAATAGTAATCGTCTCCATTATTTTGGCCATTAGACAATTAGAATATAAACATGCTTAACATGTACGTATCTACATTTATGAAATTTTTGGTTGGATATCTTTGTAAAAAGCCTAAATAGACGCCATGATCAGTTGATCCATTCATAACTGTTTGCACAACATAAATATCTTGATCTCTGTTTTTACCTAGAGGTTATATACATGATCTATTGTATGGTTACATTATACACTCACAGGTGAGTCACAGGCTGTGTGAGCTGGGAAATACATTCACAATTCATGCTAAAACCTCCTATTTAAAAGGGCCATCATATTGCAAATAAACTGATGACAGTTTACACCTTTTAAAATATTTTTAGTATATAGTATATATCTAGCAAGTATCCCCTGCCTCCCATGAGTACAGTACTCCTCCAATACATTTAGATGCTGTTCTTATCAAAATGGCACCATGATGATGTCATGAGGTCAAGAGAATGTAAGCACAGAGGACACATTTCAAAGATAAAAATCAACATAAGAATGGATGTGTAACAACTGTGACCAGAAACTAGCTCTTTATAGATCATCTTGATCAATACTGGCCCCAAATCTTGGTGTGCTAGAAAAATGCTAGAGAAGTTTTCAAAAGAAATTTTCTAGAGGCTCTCATCCCCCAAATTACTCTCAGAAAATGAGGTTTGTTAATGATGTAGACAATTAACATATTCACAGTTTGGATCAGGGTTCGCAGGTTTCTTCCGGGGTGGAAAAAACCGCGGAATAAACCGCGGTTTTTTCCACTCGGAAGAAATAGGTTTCTTCCAGTTTCTTCCGGACAAAATGGAAGAAACTCATTTTTGGGGAAAAACTGTTGATAAAGTTTCATAACAGCCTGCAATGATTTCTAACTATGTAATAAATGGACAAGAAGCACTATATAGTGTCATCTAGGTAGTCTATATCTAGGTTTGGAGCACATGACCTGCTTCCAGCATATACTGTACACAATATAGTACTAGGCTACTAGCATCGGACAATTCAGGAAACAACTATGGGCAAGCAATAATTTGCAGACCAGAATGGTCCTGATTATAGCCCAGTTCTTAGTTAAAAACTAGTTTCTGAGTGGAAGGGCAAGTGTTCCCTGGAAACTAGTGTAGGCCTACTACAATGCACACTCATTACTACGATTACATTGACCACTATGACCATATGTTTCAAGCCTACTCCTGAAGCCTGCATTGTTACAATTACAATGGAGCTGAATAAACTTTGCCCTAGTTGAGACTTGGAAGGTGAGGGTGATTTGCCAGACTTACAGTATGGTCAGTTATGCAATTTTGGTGATGAGGGGATCGCGAGATGATAAGTAGTCCTTCAATATTGTGATTTATAAGCAAACACCTTTTTGTGTAGAAAAAACAAAAATATCATATTTTGATGGTTTCAATGGTAGGCATTTCAGTCAGATGGTGATAAACTTTTTGTCTCTTTATCATGTATGTGGGTTGTGCTGAGTATATGCCAATTTTCACACTTTCTTCCAGTTTCTTCCGGTTTCTTCCAGTTTCTTCCGGAAGAAACTGGAAGAAACCCGGAAGAAACAGGTTTCTTCCAGTTTCTTCCACGTCCCCGGAAGAAATAGGTTTCTTCCGGAAGAAACCGAACCCTGGTTTGGATAATTACTTTAAGAGTGGCAGTAAAAAAATGCTTCTTGAAATTTGAGCATGCCTGACCTGGATTTACATAAATAGATGCCCCTCAGGGTAACCAAAATATTAAAAGAGGTTATAAGAATTTATCTATGTACACTTGATAAACTTGCACTTATTTGCAAATTGTACTTTACTGTAATTCATCATCCCTGATGTGGTTTTAGTGGACTGCAATGCATGTAACAGGTAATGTTTTTAAGGTACAGGTATCTTTACATATGTGGAGTGTAAGCTCAGTGGTCAATGCCGGTGCCTTCCAATCATAAGGTCCCGGGTTGGAGGCACTCCAAGATTAATGTATGTCGTCCAGTTACAGAGCTGTTGACAATTGACAATTCATAATCATGGAGGTTAAATATGAATATAAGAGACTGACATCGGTCAGCTTGCGGCTTTGATAAGCCAATGTGGCTTCTTTGCGAGTTCCTGCTTGCAGGAGGATATAAAATACATACAATACATGCCTTCTTGGGTTAACAGTTGAATAAGATACCACCAGATTTGGATGTAAAAAATCAACACAAAGTACAGATGCAAATCTGAAAGTTCAATGTTCCTGGGATCCCTAATTCAACCAACAAAAACAAGATTATGCACTGTAGATCACCTGTTCAGCATGGCCCTAATTCTTCCCTCACATCTTCACTATAACTGGTCGAAAACCAAGCAACACAGACCAATCTATAGAAAGTTGTAATCTGTGCCAAGGGCTGAGTGTAAATTGTTTTGAAGGGAATCTCCAAGACACCTTTGTGCCACAAATTAGGAAGAAATCAATTTCCCTGTTGGTGTGATCCAGCCTAATTCTGCCAACAATAAACTTCAAACTATGTGCAAGACCACAAGTAGCCTCCTCAATAACAATTTAGCTCCTTCAGAGGATCATAAATACAAGAGTGTGGAAGCAGTACAATTGATAAAACAAGTTAGTTCAAACAGGATTACAGGATTTAAAATCAGTCAAGGATACTTTGCCAGTTGTAAGTAAATAAAGTGTCATGACAGTAAACAGCTCTCAAGCTAGGAGGAGTATCACCCATCACTATGAGTGTCTAGTAACTGACACCTGGGCTTCTGAAATATCTGCATTTAGTACAAGTGGTAAAGAATTGTGTCTCAGTTCAAAACAGATTTAGAGAATAGCAAGATGATGAGTGACAGCTTTTTTGGGACTGGGACACTGATTGCTTCATTTTTCTTATATTGGGTGGTGATTGCTTACTTGATAGTCTCATAGAAGACGATTATGCCAGGCCCGGGGCACCCCCCCCCCTAGTGAAGCCACCTTCCTTTTCCTCCATGCATGATGAGTATTTAACATATAAAACATTTACACCTATTAAAGAGCAAATATTTATCGGTAAGTTACTTGTAGGGGGTTCCCATCTGTGACATAGCTAAGGAATGCAGGTTGTTTAGTACAGCAATACCTTTATGTATGCCTTTCTTGGAGGTACCAATCCTGGGTTGTCAAACTGCTGGTTCGACAACCTCTTCATTACCTTATGACAATTTCACTGTAACATTCTGTGCTAAGCTAGCACATCATTTTAGCTGTACCAGGGAGTTGTTTCCATAACAACTCCCTGGCTGTACTCTGAAAATCCATGGTATTTGGGATCAAGTCTCCCTCGCCCAGGGTAGTTTATAATTTGGACTATACCATCATATAATAGGTGGCAGAATAGGAAACAAAAATGTTTAATCTGTGTTTCTGTCGTTGCATTAATCATGGTTATTTGTAATGGAATATGAAGGTCACGTTAATATTCATTTGTAAACAATTGTAGAAGCTATTTATTTGCCACAAGTCTGACACATAAAAAAGAAAGACTTTAAAGGGTGTGAAGACTCGCGCAAAAAGAAACGTCTAATGCCGGTAATTTGACCTAGTTTCAAATGAGGTGTAACAGAAGTGTTAAACACCACCATCGATCCCAGAAAATACACACACAGCTTGCTACTGTCGGTAATTAGACACTAGTGTACAGTCAGTACACACAGCTGCGGTCAATAACCACAGCACACTGCACAGTATACAAACGATACAGCGATGGACATCTAAGGTCCAGCTATGTATAACAAGGTATCACGTTTCATTCCTGTCTGCATTTTGTAGCGACACAAACAAAACGTCACTTGCAAGCAACAGAAAGTTAACTTTTTCAGATGGCCGCATGCGGTTTGGGGCGAGTCTTCAATGCAGTTAACTTAAGCCTACACAAAAATTACAGGTATTATTTTTTTATTTGCCAAACTCTCTGAATAGTGGAAACGCTGATCGAGGATGACAAAGAGCTGATCCATTAATGCTATTATCTGTTACTTTTAGGCCTAGACCATCAAGAAAACTTCATGGCTGAGCCAGAAGGATAGAGTAGGTGGGGGAGGGACGTGAATACTGTCGTTTGTGTACAAGGAGTATAACTCACATAGCCCTACATAACACAAGGATTTGTCCAGCCTACCTAGTTAGTGTAAACAACCTTTCTGGCAACGCCTAGCCTAACATAGTAACAATTATGTCATAAGTTCCAACGACAGAGAGAAACATTGTATGACTTATAATTATGAGTTAACCAAAATTCTAGGCCTAGCCAAATGCTGTTATAGCATGGAACTTTAGTCCTAACCAGTTCTTAGAATTAGATTAGCTTTGCGAACAGGCTTACCTACTAAAACGTTGGCATAGGCCTACAGCATTTTCATCATTCATGCTGGTATTCACCAAGCAAAGGCTACGAAGCTCAAGCAAGACATAATTTACGCCTAAACTAAGCCTAATACTAGTAATTATTGCAAACTTCGTATTCAGTCTTGCAACAAATGTTATGATAAAAATGTTCAAATCGGCTTACCTTCCATGCAGCAACAGTCCACAACAACTAATTTCTCTCAGAAAGGACTATAATAGGCACTTCAATCCACTTGAATTATCTCACAGTTAAATCTGGAGACAGGACTCAAAACTTGATGGCTAAGATAGAATTCACAACTAGTGGCCTAACTAGGCTAGTGTGAGTATGAAGTATGTGTCTATTTATGACTGTGATGAGGTAAGGTAACACTAACAGACTAAAAGACTTTCTACTTTCAAGATGGTTATTAAGCACTGCACAACGACAACAACCTATATGTCATGGTCCAAGGAAATCAACTTTAACTTGATCATTCAGCAATTCTACACGTCGAAAATGTACACATTGCCGGGTTTTTGGATGTTCAATATTCCAGTTATGGTCCTCACACGTACACACGAAGTTGTAATTGAACACTCTGTTGCCGTCGTCTGCTCTCGATCTCACAGAGAAATTTCTACCAATTCGCAAATAATGGACTAGGCCTAATTTATACCAAGATATTGATCACTAAATACTACTATTTACTAAATCAAGTTTGCCGTATTATTTTAATCTTATTTCTGTAACGTTTTGCTTTGAATTATACTTCCTAACTTCGTCTTAACTGTTTTTATTGAATTAACTAACTAGATTTGTTTTAAATGTGTCGTATTCCAAGAGAGGAATGGTGTGTTCCATCGTGATATGAGAAAGTTAGTCATGAAAAGAGGGCGCCTTTTCGAATCACGTTACCAAATCTATATATACCTACGATCTTGTTACGCAGAATAGTCACACTTGAAATTGAAATTAATTTACTCTGACCTGTCCCTTACACCCTCCCGTAAAATGCCCCCCCCCCCCCTTGAGAAGAGGGATGTGGGACGTGGGAAAATGATACGATAGTCCCATGTAGAATGACTCAGAACGCCATCATTTCTGCCGCTTGCATTCTATATAGCCTCGAAGGCATTTTACTACAAGTTTCTTCCTGACCGACTTTTCTTCACTCTTGGGTGAAAAAAGCGTGTACCATTAACCTGGTTATTCAACATTAAGGGTAACGTTCCGATAAATGGGACATAGCTGTAGGATATACACATGATAATATACACGATGTACGCATTTAATGACGTGAACTGTTGGGAATTTGGATATACATGAAACAAAACATGTTATTCCTTTGATTCTCTGCAGGGACATTTCTTTTCCAAGGAACATGTTCCAATCAATATAGCTGACATTTTCTGCGTTCAAGTATTCCAAATATCTACCACAAATTGCAGTTTATACGACATTGTATGTCGCCTGTCATGGCATGTACATACTGCATGTTTTAGATGAAATGATATTTGTATATAATTTTGTTAAATGATACATCGGTGGCTGCATCTCTAAGTCAGATCCAATAGCCAGGGGAGCAACCACGTATACTGGAGGAAGAGGGGGGGGGCTGAACTATAATCGGACGGGAGGGGGGTCTGTTCCCCAATGACAGAGAGAATATTACAAAACTAGCGTGCAGAACATAAACTAAAACATACATGTGCGGTGCAACATTGTTCTACTACATGTTCAAAAGTTGCAACCTACAGCACCATTTTGCGTCTAACCACCCTCTATTTTACCAACAAACCACAACGGAGTGGACGCCGTTCCCCTTATTCACCTCACATGGAAGACATAGCATTCCCCCCCCCCCTCCCCATCTCCAGCTCAAAAATGGTGGTTTCGTCCGTGCTTGTAGCAACTTGTTGCGGGATGTTGACATTTTAACCTCGGTGATATTTTTTGAATGCATCTGGCAACAACATGAGTGAGAGAATGCATTGTTACTCGTCAAATAGGACATTTGTGGTCGTAATAGAAATGATTGGATTGGCAATATTAGAATCTGTCCCTAGATTGAAAGTCAGTGGTGACGCTATATACTGACTTAGGGTAACAGAATACTGCCACTGACACCGGTTATGCCAAGGGATCAGTGTAAATGTATAACCATACATTAAAGGGGGCACAAACCCAACCATCATCTAAAGCTTATCCGTCAGAGACGATGTGAAGAACAACTCCCCCAAACAGATAAGAAAACTCTTGCTGCGTCTGCGAGATATCCATAGTTTAAAGTTATGTCTGGGGGCTGTCATTTTATAAATCTGTGATCTCATAGTGCCGCTAGGATTTGAAACCGTTTAAAAAAATATATATATAACTTGGATTCTTTCTCAATTGAACATACCAAATGACTTTATTTCCTCAATGTAACTGCAAGTATATAGCATCTAAAAGGAGGTCATATTCGGAGTGATAGTGCTGTAAAATCTCGAAGTACAGAATAATGAAATATACTTTGAAAAACATTTAATCTATCTGATACACGGTATGATAGCACGCTGTGATGATTCACCAATATTCTGCATAGTTGAACTCATATATCTGGCGAGGAAAACTTCACTAAGAAGTTTGACAGATATATAAAGTCACGTGACCCCGCATCGC
>KN891248.1:47117-67522 GCA_000934455.1 Apostichopus parvimensis
TTGAACATTTTCAAAAGTGGCATTGAAAAAGTGTCTTGCCGACAAAATGCTGACGATCGAATCTAAAACTTCTTGGACAAAAGATAGCTGGATGTGTGTGTCTTAATTTGATCAACACTGCTTTGAGCGATGAAATGAGAGAGAGAGAGAGATACTAGATAGATACAGAGAGACAGAGATAGTTTCAAACCGTGCAAGGAATATGAAGCCTTGTATATAGCTTGTACATGTGTGTACTATAGTAACATCTAGACACACATATATTTATATCGCCTTCAAATCTCCCCATGGGTATACGAATGTTCATTAAAGCCGTTTACGGACCAATCCCACGAGAACACGAACCACGGAAGCAATTTACACATCATACGCCAAGAGATATTTTTATACCCTAGATATTCACTTGATTGAAATGAAGAAATGCTATAATTTTCGAGAAGTTATCGTAAGCGCAGGGCAAACACGCAGACTAATCACTCTCGATAATGAATCTCACTTTGGCGGGAAATCGAAGCACATCCTTCCTCCGGCGACGACCGTCTGTGTTTTTATTAAATAACCATTCTATTAAGAAGACCGTGCGAGTAATGTTAAAATCTTTGATCCATACATGGATTTTACTTGATACGAATTGACCGTCTGTATATAAGACATTTATATAATTGAATTTACTAGCATATGGTGAACTTCATGCATACTTAGTGGACTAGTATACACATCATGGACCTTCAGTGATGTTGGGAACAGAGGTACCTTGGTCCAATGAAAGGAAGTTCTATATATGCTTTGAATAGCTTTACCACCCCCTCCCCAACGATACGAAGGAACTGAAGAATAACACTTATTCCCACTATACAGCCTGCTATAGAATAACACTATGGCAGCACGCGACCCTCACGGCCTCCCACAAAACATGGTCCTATTAGGTTGCTCTAAACTAATTAAGTATCACAGTCTATGGTCTGTCACTGTCAGACTGTTTCGATTAGAGCCAACTATGTATGGCGAACAACAACCTACAAGTAGTATCATTTCGTTGCAATTACTCGCTAATTATAGTCAAACCGGTTGCCTTTTCGTGTTTTCTTTAGACAGTTTAAACGCTGAAATTTCACTTAGTTTCATGAACAAAACCTTAAAAGCACGAGCCACAGAGTCTTCGAGAAATGAGCCATATTAATGATCGCTTGAGAAGACCGACGTAATGTCACCAGGGAGTTGGTATTTCATAACAACTCCCTAGCTGATGTCACTCAGACATGACCAAGTTTTTGGGAAGCAATGCCATGAAATATGTAATTTTACAATGTACGTCCATAAATATATGAAGGGTGTAAACGAAAATTTGGAGCATGTAACCCGTGGCATATAGAAGTCTGTTATTGTCTCCGCAGGCAAAGTAAAACATGTTTAAGATTTTATGTTCCCAGACTAATGTTTTCCCTAGGTTTCATTTATTGTCATGTTGTCTGTTCTTTTAGGTGGGCGGTGGGAATGGTTGGGATAGCTATTGAGTGCTTGTTTAGTGAACTAGTACATGAGCACTTAATGATTTCTATGTGTTCTATATGGAGACCATGTGAAGTTCTGTAATTGGGAAGTTCTTAATTGATGTAAATGGCAGACTATAGGGGGAAAGTAGATTACTCCGCATAAGAGCCATAGCTTTATCAGAAGGAAAGGTAATGTTTTCTCTCAGTGGCTGATGATTTCCCTGAGCAGTGAATGAGTTTTGTTTCAACAGAAGATGATTTTTTTTCGGTTAACATACGACTGTCGAGAATAATGAAGCACTACTGCTTACACTCGTTTTACTTTGAAGGGCTCTTGCTAACCGAGTTTTTCCCTTCTGTCAAAAAGTTAATAATAACAACATGTACTGGCCCTTTCCGCGTTCCACAACGTGTGCGATCAGGATCAAGTGACGTCATTTTTGCCCTTCTTTCGAATGCGCGAAACAAATGGTCGATTGACTACTGTTTACCGCGGTTAGGCCTAAATAGTGAATTTCAAGGGAACACAAACACGTCATCTCTGTCTCATAGATCATAACGTTAATCTGAGTTTGTGTCTCCTCCTGAAATACTGTGTAGTGTGGGTGTATACAGGGAATTACTCCCTGGATGGTATGATGTATATTGCTGTACAAAAGTAAAGCTTATATTCTGATCTTGGAAGTTGGAGACTGACGGGAGTTCTTCCAAATGTCAGTGATCGTTTCAAATGTATGGTAGTGTCATATGTCTTCAAATTTCCAGATCCTATTCATACCACAGACGAAGTCCAATAACAATTACCAAAGATGAGCAAGGCAAAGGAAGCAAATGGTACCCTTTCAACTGGAAAAAAAAAACAATACCAATCATAACATAGCCTAAGTCATAACGTTGAGTTAGAACGTAGAGGAGCTCCCGAAGTTATGCTACTTGCTAGTCTACTCGTATAACGTCGTAACTCGTATATCATAAGTATAGGCCTAGGCCTAGCTAATATTACTTTTTGTATATGTTTAACCTAACGTTGCACTATAAGCCACAAGCGCAATGCAAATGGAAAAATATTATTAATAACAAAATATAGGTGTAGGTCGTTACCTTTTTCCACCTTTTTTCCAAGATATTTTTTCCCAATTTCACTCCAGCTCAAGCCCATTGACAGTGGCCCAGTAGCCTGGCTACACTTCTTAATTTTTACTTAGGCTAGCTAGGCCAGGTCAGTCATCTATGGCCCCCATAGTACAGTAGCCTACCTCTTGTAGGGCCTTAGGCCATGGGAATGAAAGGTTTAGCGTATCGACAAAACAATTTTTGAAATAGCATTAGGTTTTATCTTCATTCATCATTTTTTTTCAACAATTTAATTGCAAATACATGTACCAATACTTAAGCCCTAATATAACCACTATAAAGTGCAATATAGGCCTAGTACTAGCATGGACATGGACAATTCCGGACACCTAAGCCTTAAAACACCCCAAAACTATATCTATTTGGTATAAATCACCTGAAAATATACTTGATATGGTGGGAGAAATATGTTATAGTACGATACACGGCCAAACTTTCTTTCCTGCAAACTGTTTTCACGTTGTATTCCACGAAGATTCTTGTGATTGTGGAACTGGTATTTCTTTGCTCGAGTATTGCTAATTTTCGGACACACAGTCCCACAGTGTGGCGCTGGTGATAAAATTGGTGGCGCAGTTGCTCTTTCAGTAATTATAACAGACTTCATAGATCTCCGTCATTTTATTGACAAATATGTAAGTATTTACTTGCACACGGGTCATTTCGTACTTTTTGGTGAAATTTGGCTCTTCCTGTAGGTTGTCAAGGTGAAATCGTGCATTTCTTAGGGGTGTCCGAAATTGTCAGTGTTCCGAAATTAGCGATACTGACTATACTACTAGGCCCTTAGCCTAGTACTAGTAGTAGTCTACTGCTCCTATAGAGTTTTCAAGCTGTTGCAGATTAGAAATGTCACATCGGGAAAGTTATATGCAGATCAGGTTTGGCGACTAGGCTTACTTCATGTTGGTACTGGTCAGTAGGCCTAATTTGATAAATGTATATCAGGCTGTATCCTTTCCCTTTCAGTGCTGATATGCCATAGGCCTAGTCTGAGAAGTAAGAAGAAATTGAGTTCTTACATAAGTAATGTTTCTTAAGTTATTCCAGTAACTTTCAAGACCTTCCCCCTTCATAATATTTACCCATAGATATCATGTCCTTTTTAGTCATACAAAACATTATCAACTGTATCAGCTACAAGTTTAAGGTCTATAACAAAAAATATTTGTAGTAACTGCTTACTCAAACAAAAGGCAGTCCTAGACTATAGTATAGGTCTGAGCAACCCTACCTATAACTGCAGATTTTTTTTCTTTGTAAAAGGCCTCATGATGGTGACAATGTTTGCTATTTTCTCAGAAAAGTGAAGTTACAATAAACTTCCCCCCAAAACCTAACTTTTCTTTGGGTACAGTTACAGTATAGGCTATTGTTTACATTTGCATGCTATCTTACCCAATCAACATTTGTAAATGCTGATGTTTCCAACAGCTGGGTCAGCCATCTTGGATTACCTCAACAAGCAGAACCGTCCTTACAGTGCAGGTGATGTCTTCAACAACCTCCACAAAGAGTTTGGCAAAACTGTAAGTATGTCAGTACTAGTGTGGAATATTTTCAAGTACTTTGAACTTTTATGCAAATGTAACTCTATAATGGTTCTGATGAATAGTTAACCAACTTTCAGCAGATCAGTGAATGCAGTATTAAAGTACTGCAGTCACAGGATTTAATTTAGAATACTTTACATACTTCTGTAGGGTTACCTTGGTTACTGTCTGTATCTAGTATCAGTATGTATTGTTCTACACTTAATCTATAATATGCACACTGCACCTTACACATGCCTTTGTATTGTAGATCCAGCTGTATAAACCTTATGCATGCCATTACATTGTGTAGCCTAGATATTATGCATGTCAATGTATTATGTAACCCTTCCAGGTGCAGCCATTGCATGGTGCAGCCTAGAGGAGTAAGTGCGACAGAATGTGAAACATAGAACTCATGCAAGAAAATATGTGTTTTATAATGCCGACTGTTTTGAATAGCATTGGCACACACCGTTTGTCACAAAAATATATATTTTTTTTGCTGAACTTGAGATTTTACTTCAAATGTAGTCCCTTATCACGTTCACTTATCACTGAGACAAGACTAATTTGTATCACTTAATTATTCATGGAAATGAAACTTCTCCCTAAGGTGAAGGATTTAGATTTGAAGCTACTGTGTAAAAGTAAGCTAACACTAAATTTCTGACAACTTTAAAAGGTTATTTCTTCTCGGAAGGATTTGGCATCGTTTTTGCCCTTCATTAATTATGGAATATGAAATATATGGAATAACGCTTTTGTATCGTCAGGGAAAAATTTAATCCAACAGGAGACACAATTAGGTAGATCATTTATGTATATGAGCAATAAACCAGGTCTAACACACTGCCTCAAGGCAAATAAGTAATACTTACATCCTTCAAGTCTGAAGAAACTCCCTCAATAACAAGTCTGCTCTCTGTTTATTTGTCATGTCATGTATCCCATGGGAGAATTTCAATACCTCTTATTCCAAGTCACCAAACACCTCTAACTTCTTAATTAACCTTTGGTGCGGTTCCAACACAATCCAAAGTTTTACTATAATCTAGATAAGCACATCACATCCTTTACTAAGTTTTTATAATGCTTGACCATTTCCTAAAGCAAAACAAAAGTGTAAGACTGCAAGATAGAACTGCTATGAAACCAAACTGCACCTTACACAAAAGTGGTGTTGGAACTAAGGTGATCATAGACAGCATCCAGAAGCATACTCTCAATGAGTTTGCTTGCATAGGAAGTAAAAGTCTCTGATAGACAATTTTCAAGATTCTGAACTGACTCCTTTTCGAAAAAAAAAGAAGACAGAGAAATGGGCAACTGTTTGCCATGTCCACAAACAGAGTGCTCTGAAGCAGAGAGTGGTTCTTAAAATTTTGTAATATTCAGGCGCGTAGCCAGGAATTTGCCAAGGGAGGGGTGAAACTGTAGGGCAAATTATCGGAGCCGAAGATTCGGCATTGCAAACTATCTAAGCGTAGCGCCACCATGATTGGCCCGAAGCGTACAAGAAAATTTTGGCTGAAAATGCCTCCCAGATCGCTGGAAATGGCACTTCCCAGGCCTTGTAAGTTGCATCTTAGCATTTTCTCTTTTGAAATTACTAGCGATATCATAAAAACATTTAAAATTTTTTTTTAAAAATGCTCAAGGGGGGGGCGGCTGCCCCCTTCGCCCCCCCTTGGCTACGTGCCTGGTAATATTTCCAAAAATCAGTGACCATAAATATTTGATTGTTCATCAATTTGTGTATTAAACAGAGGGTTATTGGAACTATGATTGATTTACATCTTACATTCAATTAGATTAAAGAATGATTCAATGAATGCAGAGAAGTGTCATTGGGTATCAAGGAAAACCAGCTCGTTGTGGATCCAATGGTTCACTAGCTTTCACTGTACATATGATTGTATATGAAACATTACAGTGAACCAAATTGTATGGCAGTGTTGTAGTACACACATGGTTAGTCGAGTACTGGGGTGATAAAGAAATCATGCTCGACATCCATTGTCAAACGTATTAAAATTGAAAGTACTTGATACTTGCACTATATCATTATGAAATGACAACAGAACTGTACTCAATTACAACACTGTTACATTATGCAATGCAACTCTTGCTATTGCTACTCTCTTTTTCCTTGGATCCAAATACACAACAGCAAATTGGTACATGTGTATTTGGTTGCTATACAAATGACTAGATCATGCCCCACAATATATCACACTATGAAAAGGAACATTTGTGCTATATATTGCAGTGCATGATTCTACGGTTACATAGCAACCAAACCAACATACATGTAGTAGTCATTTGTTATCATTGGTACTATGTTATACACAGGTAGCTTGATTGCCGTATACATGAACCACTCGTTCCATTGACCTGATTAGAGTCAGAGTTGTGACCTAGATTAATCTAAGACCGGACAAGATACTTCCTTCACTGACAGATGATTCACATGTTTACCTCTGTGTACATTTACCTATTGCGAGAAAACCTTTAGCAACTCTCATTGTACATAGTAAAAACCTGTTGCAATGCTTGAACTTTAGCGTGTGAGTGGTCAACAGTTATCGATGCAGGCCGGCCATGCCCTTTGTGTTACATTTCAGGTCAAGAGTTCTTTTTCATATTGGAAGTGTGACATTACAGCAGATGTGAACAGTACTAGTGCAACATTATGAGGATGAATAGAATTAAAATGCCCTGTGTTATTAGTATGATTACACACCTGTACTATTTATAGCGCAAGTACAGGTACTTAAAGGTAAGCTGTATTGGCCCCAAATATGCTAGATGTTCAAATATGGTCACCTTTGGTCAAAATTATTAAACTGTAATTATTACAACCTTCGAGGAAATTTTCGTCACTGAGACATTCAGTCTTCTTGTGTGCTCCTTAAACATGTCTGAGAACAATTTGGAGAGTAAAAGACCTCCAGGAAATTACTTTTTGAAGACTTCTAGCAATTATAGCATGCTATAATTTGGGGCCTATACAGACTATACCTTTAACCTTGGACTAGTGTCAATACTAAACTTACATGAGTATAAGTTAAAACAACTATATGCTAGACATGAGTAATAAGTAAGGACACACTACAAATCTACGTTACATTATGTTCAATAGTTTCAGTTTGCATAATTTCTGAAACGTACGGCATCATTATTAAAAGTCCTTGAGATCATTTCACTGTTAGAACATGATCTTAAGACCTGAGTAATGTACAATGTCTATGAGCAAATATATACAACTTGTGCTAATATAGAATGATGAAGTGTAAAATATGCTTTTTACAAAGATAGTAGACAAATGCCTCAATAATTTTTCATGTACCTTGATCTGAGTTAAAATTATGGAATGAAAAATATCATGAACATGGGTCCTTCCACAGACAAGTCATTCAAATTAAATTGTGATATTCTAGGTGCTGGTGGTACTCAGAACCAGCCAAGCTTAAAAAAGCTGTATGATTTGACAAATTAATCCTATTCGTGAAGCTTCGTAATGATAATGAAGTATCTAATTACACTTAAGTGCATTTAATTTGCTTCATTAAACACCGTCATAAATCACACAGAAAGTGTCACATTGCTACAATATATGTTGTACCACTTAGGTAGGCCAGGTTAATTTTCAAGTTGGACCCCAAGGTTAAATTTTATAGCCTCTTCAAGATTGATCAATATGCTATGGAATGATGAACAGGCAACCGATTCGAACAGTGCGTTCACTCTAATAATATTGCAATGAAGTGTCACTGTGTACAGAAAATGTATCATTAAAGAGCAGATTGATAGCACTTTAATTTATGATGGTACACAATTTATGTAAATATCATATAATGGTCACAACACAGATGTGCAGAGTACAGTTATTGTAGTTTTCTTGCAATAAGTTAAACCCATAGCACACCATCATGTAAAACATTTTTTTCTAGTTTGATAAATTGGACTATATATATGTGGAAGGCACATGTTGCCATTGAAAATAAATTGTCTTTTACAAAACTTTGTTCAAACATGTCTCGAAAAGTTGTTAAGACCATTGTCTTAAAAGTACTTACATCGCCATCTACAAAAAGTGCTTTTCTTTTCAACATCCTTAAACAAAAAAACAAAAAATAAATTCATGTATCTTACAATTTGCCATATATGATGAGATTTTTCCAGAAATATAAAATATTTTCAAACCTCATTTTGGAAGACACCTTAGTATATATACAGTGTTGCTATATTGGAGTCTTTATGGTGGAATACCCCAATGTCAATAGGCTGAAAATGCTTATCTCAGACACACAGAAATATTCTCCAAATCTAGTCAAGGCTCACAGAGCTGTCTGAGGCTGAGTCTCCATGTACCTCTCAAACTAGACTTTCTGAACTTCACAAATTCATCAATGTTGTATGACTTCCTCCTGTTTCAATATAGGATTTCTCAGACAATGACGGCATGTGTGCCACTTGCAGCAGTAGTCTGCTTCCAGATTACTTTTGATGGAGATTAATTTTATTACCGAAGTTTTCACACCATGATGATTTAAAAACATCATTTCTGCTTTGTTTTTGTGTCTGCCGAGAGACTCCTGACGTGATATGTGACAATTCCGGTTGATATAGTGCGTCCATCTTTTTCAATAAATTTTCAAGATTTTCAAAACATTTGAACAGATTTACTTCTTAACCTTCTTCATTTGCTTCGGTGGCGTTTTAGCAAAATGGACAGATCTTTTAGGTCTCCAGTCGACAGAGGGCAGCTCTAAGTAGGAGGAACTCTTGGCTACTTCGTGTGGTAGGTCAATGAAAGAGTTCGGTGGAGGCGGTAATTCCTGGCTCCTTTTACTCTTAGTCGACGGTAGCGTATTGGATTTGTATTGTAGGGAGGGCATGCTCACGTTCATACGTGGATCTGCGCGGGGCGTAGAACAATGCACGTGGGGAACGTTTCTTTCACTGCAGTCCATGTTAGGAATGTCGCCTTCCTGGAAGCTGTTATGGATGTCAAAGTTTCGACTGAATCGGTAGGAAGTGGCATCGGAGTAGCTCCGGGAGAAGGCCGGGACGTAGAAGGCCGTCTCCGGATTGCTGGTGTTAGACTGCTTTCTGACGGCATCTGGAGAAGTGGTGACGATTCGAGGCGGGGGAACCACGGTCACCTTCTTATTAACCGCGAACCTCAACAGTGCGTAAAATAATACAAAGAAGATGATGACTGCTAAAGACGGACCGAAGACAATTGCCATCTTCTCAGGATTGGTCACAAATTCTTTGAAGGAGTTTTTGGGTGACCTTTGAGGTGCTTCTTCATCTCCCGTGGGTCTGCCGGGTATCACACGATCCTCCCCTTTTGCCAGAAGGTCGTCGTTTTCTATGTTATGGTTGCTCTGTTCGTGGAGCCTGCCGTGGAGGGCAATGACTGTCACATTTGCGAAGGCATTTATCTGCTTTCCATTCTCCAGGGTTACAGTGCAACCGATGCTCTGAGGGTTAATTTTCCGCTCGGTCTCCTGTACGTTGATCACAGTTATTCTGCTCCCTTCTTGATTTATCTGAATTCTCTCTGAAGGTAGATTCGAAGGGATTATCCATTCGTACCTTACCCCTTCTATGGCACTGTTGACTTTGCAAGCAAAAGTCATGTTTTCGCCGACCCTGATGTGAACACCGGCTGGTTGGATGAGCACCACCGCTGATTCTGCGTCATGGACTAAGCTACACCTGTCGGGGTAACGCCCCAGAATCGGATGATCGGTCATGCAGAATGTTCCTTCTCCCGAGGGTGCTATGGATGAATATGATAGCAAACTGGTCCCATTTTGTAAAAGGAAGCCCTCCAGTACACCCCAGCTGAAATAGACGTTTGTACTTCTCTGGTTCTGCCTCGTATCGGGCACGACATTCCATGAGTCTACCTTTGGACAAGTCAACGCTATCCTCTTTGATGGCGCCAGAATCAAATTTGATTTGGTGTAGTAGGGACACCTGGGGTATCCACCGGGGGGCGGGGATAACACCGTCATGGTGGCCGTTTCCGAGGAGAAGGTGTCAACGTCCCTGTCCCTCCGATAGGAACACATGAACTTGCCTCCGTCCAATAGCTGTACTCTCCTGATCGTTAACGAATAAGTACCAGCATCACGATCGAGTCGAACAGAGTACCTCTCTCTCTGTAAGCTTCCAAGAAGGACGGCTTCGTTCCGCACGAACTTAAAGTTATGATCCGGACGTAGCCACCAGAACCTGTCGTCGCTCTGCGAAGTATTCAGCGTCGCAAAATGACAAGTCAGTGTTATGTTCTCTCCACGAACAGCGATAGTCTCTTTCGGTTCGATTAACAAAGATTGTTGTGAAGAGGTCACAGTTAATGTACAGGCAACGATGACCAGGTACACCAAGCTCCTCCCTCTTCCAAGTCGTTTCAAATTCATTTTGAGAAGGAATGTTTTACTGTGTGAGTGTTTTTGGGTTTTAGTTTAGAGAAAGTTGAAACTTCCCTTTGATTGAAATGTCTCACTAGTACATTCATCTGTTGAGGCATCGATATTTGGTCAAATTGGTTCAAATTCTACAATTTTCATGAAAGAAACTCATGAAAACTTTACTCATGAAACTCATGAACTCAGAAACTCATGAAACTTTTACAATCATGAATTCTTCCGGTATTTTCAGATATGATTTAGTTTAGTTAGTATTATCATTTTGAAGAATATTAAAAAATCCCAAGAAAATTTAGGAGCCATCACAACTTTTGGTATTTCATAAGAAAGAAAAGAATAGAGAGTTAGCATTAATTCCTTGCTAATGCTATGACTTACACATTTTGCCTTCTGTGCTGGTATGTATTTAAGTTGTAGTAGAATCCCGAGAAATGAAACTTTCAAGAAATATCGCTGGGCTGATTGTCTGACAAAACAGCTAGCTATTGAGGCATATCAATACAAATTTGCACAGGCGATCCAGTTGTGTGATATTCCTTGCCTTAATATGGTCCATTTGGTTCCAACTCATTGGTTCAACAAATATGTTGAATTGTTGAATTCAACAATTGTTGAACTGGTTCCAACTCTAGTTGAAAAATGTTCACAGAATGTTTCCTCTCCCTTGAATACAACTTTTTTACTCTTGTGTTAAATCCAGATCAAATCAAATCTGAGATGGTTTTTGTAAACTACATTTTGGTTCCAACTGTTCTGGGAGGATGCTGGTAGTTACTCTGTTGCTGTTTAGACCGTCCCGATCGAGCTTGTCCTAGGATAGAGTAAATCAAGGCTGAGACAATTAACCCTGCAAATGGCTTTCTTCCTCTTGAGCTGCAGCAACGGTGAATGTCCTGTCAGTCTCAAAATTAGAAATGGCTTCAGAACAAATTGGTTTTGCTGTTGTCTACAGAGTTTACAATCTAATTTGACAGGAGAATATCGCTTTTGAAAATAAACTACTTGATAAATAGAATGTTCTTTTTTATGATGATGAAATGGTCGAGTTTCCCAAGAAGTGCATGCTTGATGCACTTCTTAGAGTTCTACCATTGTATAGGAGAATGTAATGACATAGATGTGAGTTAGAAATTACATTTAATTTAAATGTATTTTTAAAATTTTAAAATTTGACGACGTATGAAGTGTAAATATCAAAACAATATAAAAATGAATTTTTGTAAATTTTTGGTAGCAGAGTGTTAGGATCCACTTTGATTCCTCACCTCACTAACTTGTCTCCTCACAACATCCGCACTCTCATTCTGTCTTGTAAAGTACATTTATTGATGCACATTTATCGTGTACGTATATGCTCGGTAATAATAAATGAGACAGAATACAGGTAGCACATTTTTATTTGTTCTTTTATCAAATAATTTAGGCAAATTATCAACAATTTAGGCAGGTTCAAGAAAATGTGTGTAGTGTTGGGCAAGAAAAATTAGGTAAGAAGAATTGCATTTTTCTCACAGTAGTTCAAATGAGCATTGCACGATGACTGAACTGTGGCTATCAGATGAATATCAGGAACAAACATCACAATTGAGGTCATTGTTTTCTTAAATTCTAAATGGAACTACACCTTAGTAGATCTAAAAATATTTAATCATGTTGTTAGGGCCATGTTATATATAACATAGTAACAACATGATAAGTCATGGGGGGGGGGGAAGGGCTGTGCTTGTGTCCACTTCACATGATACCCTATTCCCCATGGTGTTACTACCCTATCCTTACCCCTTCTCATCCCCAGCTTATCTCTCTTACATCCTACTCTTCGGCTTTCTCTGATAGAGTGGGCTTGACATGTGATCTAATCCCTTCAAAGTTGGTTGCTTTAATTACTCGATGGAAACAGATTGTATTCCCTCACGGAGGTGCTGTATCTCTCTCTAAATGGCGACATTTCCTTTGCGTCTTATTTGATGTTTACGAGTAGGTAGTTTCCCACACCAATTGACGTACCGTTACAAGGTCTTCCTGAAGAATATCATTGCAGTTTCATAAATTTATGCTTAAAGGGATGAGTCCTGACTCTAGTGTATACTTTAACCTATGGATTTTGTACTCAAATATTCACAATTAATTGTTATTTATTTTTAATCAGTTTTCCGTTGTACATGTACATGAATGCATATTTCATCACTCCATTTCCCAAGCCGCTCTGCCTAAAGAATTGACATGAGATTTCCATTCCATTCAGTGTGAACACAGGCCTCAAAAATTTGGGCATTTTGCTAGCTAAATGTCATTGAATTTCAACATTTGCCAGTAAGACAAAAAAACCCCCAAAATCTTCCAAACATTCATTGGACTCCCATGATAAATACAGTGTTGTATGAGTAGCTAGCAAAATGATAGCAATGTTAACTGAACTTCTAAAAAAAAGATTTTGAATTTATTTGACTTGAAAGTTTTAAGTAGAACAGTCTTTAGTATGCTAGTGAAGAGTCCTAAAATCACTGTGATTAAGGTTTGTAAACTTAGCCTCAAAGAATATCAAACCACTTTGTCAATTAATTTAAATTGATATTAAAGATACTATATGCAAATAGGATAAATTGGATCATGATAATGCTGGGAATTCAGCAAATATATATTTATGATGTCATATATATGAACAAAGAGGGAAAATCCATATAAAAAGGCAAGGGAAGGGAGCATTTGGTTGGTTGAGGGGGTTGGGGGGGGAGGTGGGATGGTATCTGGTGGGCAGTTGTTCTTCATGCACCTTTTGATGAGCATCCCCAAAGGAATGCTGAAGTCCCAAGTTACTAAGTATAAGTCTATGAGATGTAGCCTTTACAACTCTGCATTATGCAATTTTAGCCACCCTTTTGGCCTGAAAGTTATAGTACCTACTACTAGCTACTAAATTGCCATTTACTTCTGTCAAGGTTTTATCCACTTGAACATTTCCAGATCAAGGTTATACCCATATTCATTCCGGGTAAGCAGCAGAAATATGAAAAAAAAATAAAGTAAAAACAACAAAGTTTTGACTATTGGTGCTGATATTGCTTTGATATACTTTTATTGAAACTGATGTCACATGACTTAGGAATTAACTTTCCATTGTCTTTGCCTCCATGTACCTTTAACAAAGGGGACATTTCGTTTCCACCAAAGTTTGATCAAAGCATGTAAGAAGACACATTGGGTTTACATTCCCTAATGAGAGAGCTCGTTAAACTAATTTCCCGCTGGAAATTAGCAGAGAAAGGAATTACCCTGTCTCCCCTTGAACTTGTTTGTGAGGATAAACAGTGGCAGCCTGCAGGTAGGGAAGTCAATTAGCCGGGGATGCAGAGTTCAACCTTCAAAATTCTGACCTGGGGATGTAAACAGGAGAAATAAATTTAGCATATATTAATCCTGCCTGCTGTTTCAAGTTATCTAACTCTGTAATAGTCTTCAGAGATAAATATTCCTGAACAATTTTAATGTCAAATTCATTTGTTACGTGACTAATACGATTCGTTTGAAAGTTAGGCAAAAGATGAAGCATTTCCTGTATGTGTTATATTTAGTCAAACTTAAATAATGATCAAACATAGGCTAAGATATACAAAAGTTATCACACACAATAATATAGCTGAACTTGGCCTTTTTTGATTAAGGTAAACTCAGAGCTCTAGAAAATAAAATATGGTGGACATATATATATGATGCATTTCCAAATATTTACAATATTAATGTATATATGTATATATATTAATTGTGAAATGGAGGTAAACGACAAAGGTAAATGAATATATATATATAAATTGAAATGGTAGTGAATTGGAAAACCCAAAACAGTGAAAAAACTATCAGCCCCGACCGGGATTCGAACTCGGGCCTCCCGCTTGATATGTGGACACCCTAATATGTATATTCCTTTAAGGATGTATAATCCTTTTTCTGACTGTCATTAAATATTTTTGTATTTGTTAGTGAGTTTTTCTTATTCTCCTCAGAAAGCTCAAATCTTCAACATTGTTATGGTATGATATATACATAAAATCCTTCCAGACATGACTTATTGTTATACAACATTATTTGTAATAAACAGAAACATTTAATAGTCACATTTCGGGGTTTTGTACTGGATGATGAAGTGGCCTTGAAATACAAAGTTGTTAAGAATTGATGAAAGTATGAAACTGGAGTTTTGATTAAAACAAAAACAGTGAAATTATGAAGAAAGAACTGTACTCTGTGAAAATGTGATTATAAATAGACACAAAATAGGCTTAATTTGATTCACAGTTTATACCATCTCTACTTCAGCCTGGTTACCAACGTCAACAACATTCCCTGTTACCCTTCCTATGTACCCTGTTATTTATAGTGTTTACACTGAGCTGTTATTTTATCCCTGTCAGTATTTTAAGAACTAAATGTTGCATTGTATAAGTTTAAAGGTACTAAGTGCACCTTCAGAAAAACTATGTTGCTCCTGTAACATTGTCATAATTTGTTGATTGCCAAAGCTTTTCTTCCAGATTATGAGCATTTCTTTCTATAGCAGCTTATCTTCTCAATCACATAAATGAGTCTTCTCTTTCCGTTACATTTCAGATGGTTGTCAGGGTACTCGAAGAGCTGGCTAAAGATGGCAAGATTATTGAAAAAGTCTACGGAAAGCAAAAAGTGTATGTAGCTGACCAGGTTGGTACTTATGTATGTATGTTTGTATTTTAGATCCTCCTGCAAGCAGGCACTCGCGAAGAAGCCTCATTAGCTTATCAAAGCCGCACGCTGACGGACTCTGGCCTTTAGATTCATATTTAACGTCCATGATTATGAATTGTCAATTGTAAACAACTCTGTAGCTGGACGACATACATTAATCTTGGAGTGACTCAAACTCGGGACCTTAAATGATTGAAAGGCACCGGCGTTAACCACTGAGCTAACACTCCTTGACATGACTCCTTGACTTATACTGTTAGCATAGTTTGATGATCACTTGTCACCTTTTGAGCCATATTTTCCATTGTATATTAAAGCCTAGAACGCGGTCTCCTTTCTCAGTTCCGATTGCAATGTCCTTCCGTTACAGCGGGAATGTGTACTATTCACACTGGAAATGTATGAATTTTTACTCTATGAATTTTACTTTAGGAATTTTGATCTTGATCTTGGTTGACAAGTCAGTATCACAATTTGATCATTCCTCATACAAATTCCTTACTATTTTGGTGAAGACATGAGTTACAAAGGATTGATTTTTACAAAAATTCCAAAATATTACATGAAATGTGTATGTGATATAATTAGAAATTAAATATAATAATACGGCTATGTTTGTGTTATGTGTCTGAGGTTCAAGATCGATGTATCGGTTTTTCAGTAGTTTTGAAAAAGTTTAATTCATATGGCTAATTTCTTACAATTTTTCTCCCCCTACGTTTGTAGAGTAACTTCCCAGAGGTCAGTGATAAAGAGTTATCTGAAATGGATGCGAAAATCGGTGAAGTTAAGAACACCCTCAACTTGACCGTTACTTCCTGTAAGCAGTTAGAAAAAGGTACTGTAACTTTCACAGTTGGTCTGAAATCAAAAACAGAATGTAATCTCTTTCATTAGAAAAGATTGGACATTTTAAAAGTTGTTGGACAATATTGCTGAAAAAGGCCATTTCCATTTAAAACATAAAATTCACTTAGCTCCTCTCTTACCTCTCTCCCACTCCACATCTGCACTTTCCCATCTACCTAACTACACACTGGAAAGGTTTTAGCACTGCGCACTCGCTCCCTGGGCACCGCCCACTTACAACTCCTTCCGAATCTACCACTTGGGAAGAAACTACACGTCTCTGTAAGCCAGTCTTAAAGGGAAACTACAAGGTTATAAGGGGATTGCTTTTTGGGGTAATACAGCAGGGATCCTCAACTTAGTTTCATATGAGGGCCAGAGAAATGCTTTGGTTGGGACAATGGTCCAGAGAGAACAAATAATCTTACTATACCTACAGTGGACCTAGCATTGTGCAGGGTAGGCTGGTTGGGCGCTGATGAAAGAAGTCCTAAGACTCTGCATACCATGTAAATATAAGAGTTATGGACCAGATTGAAATCCCCACGGGCCGGATTTGACCGACAGGCTACTTATCGAGAACCCTCCGTAATACAGAAATTCATCTGTGGTAGTTTCACGTCCAACCTGGAAGTTGCGTTACTAGGTCACCAGCTCGTCCAGAGAACAAAGTGACAAAGTTTTCTTCCTGTCTGTTCTTCATCTTCTCTAGAATTAAGTTCCCTCACCTCCGCCCTGACGACAGAAGATGCCAAGAAACAACTCCAGAATGTTACAGAGGAGGTAAGATGCTAAAAGGAATCAAATCTCATCTAATTAACACACAGAATAAACACCACATATGTTTAGTAGCAGACCTGTGCATGAAACTGTAGATAACAAATCCTTACCTATTGAGAATCAGGTCAGGCGCGTAGCCTCCCCTTAACCTTTTTTTTGTATTTTTTTTATGATATCGCTAGTAATTTTAAACTAGAAAATGCTTAGATGCTAATTATATGGCCTGGGAAGTGCCATTTCCAGCAATCTGGGAGGCATTTTTGGCCAACATTTTCTTGTACGCTTTGCACAATCTCATGGTGACGCTAGATAGTTTGCCTACAAGCTTCCCTTGGCAAATTCCTACGCGCCTGAATCAGGTGCACAGGTAATCCTCAAGAATGTGATAAATTCATTATGAATGTACAACATGGTTGAAAGTGCTCGTGATCAGGTACTACAGTATTTTTCTTCTCTCGGCTCATTCACAGCATGTTTGACATCAAGGAAAAGGTAAATTTAGGCTTAACTTGTTCATAGAAAGCATCGCCTGGCGCTAGTCGATGATGATGATGGTTAGGTTTGGTTTAACAGGAACAAAGCTTGACAGCAGCACCTGCATGACTAAGTAGGAACTAGGAACGGTCATTTCATGGACTACACAGCGAAAGAATATATGGATACAAAATACAAATACTGTACCATCTGTACAAGGCGAAATATTAAAAGAAAAGTTAAAAATCCTACATCTTGAAGCTGAGATCGTACATTAAAAATATGTGACAAAAAACCTCATGCTCATCAGAATGTTTTTACTCATTACAACTAGTGAAGACATTATATTGATTTAACATTTCAGTGCGAGAAGAAACAAGGAAAACTGCAGAAAATCAAAGCTGCTACAAACCACACCACTCCAGAAGAGAAGAATCGGATTTACTCCAAGCACGAGAAATATGTCAAAGAGTGGAGAAAGAGAAAACGACTGGTGAGTGAGGGAGTGAGCGCCTCATGTGGGTAGAATAGTCTTGTTTAATGTGGTGAAAATGAAAGGGAGAATTGAGAAATATATATTTTGTTCAATGAAGGAGGATTAAGCATGGTTACAAGTAATAATGTATTACTGTTATTAATATCTTTGCAGATGAAGTTTGCTGGTAACTGTAAAAAATTAAAAATACAAAACAAACACACCCCCCACCCCCCAAGAGAAATAAATAAAAACATTTCGATGTTACAAATACTCTTTGTTGGGTAAATGGATTTCTAATAATAAACTATTAATGAGAAATTTTTACAAAACTGTCAATTTGGAAGCAGACATATTCCATGCCTTCATTGAACAGGAAACTTCCAAGTCTCTCTTACAATCGAATGGTGCATTACTGCATCAATCTTAATATAACTTCAAATGAAAATAAAACTGCAGATAATTTTGTCTATTTTCAGGCAACAGACATACTTGATGCTATCTTAGAAGGTTATCCAAAGAAGAAGAAGGACTTGATGGTAAGTCAAGTGAGGCAGCTGGTTAGACGATGCGTCATTTCCCAAGGTAGAGTGGAATCGGATGGGGTTTTCCCAAGGTAGGGGGTTTCCAAAGGTAGGGGGTTTCCCAAGGTAGGGTGGAATGGGGGAGGAGAATGTGGCAGTTGTCTGTTACCATGGACACAGGTGCACTATTGATTATAGTAGCATAAATAGAACATAGACAAGTGATCCAACAGTAATACACATGCATTTTATCCCCTATTAAAATTCATGAGAGTATCACACGCAATAATTATCAGAGGCATTTTGAGAAGAAAAAACTGAAATGGAAAAAGGGTTTTGTATGCTAGTTTGTGTTTTTTGTGTGTGAACAGTTACCTTATTGTGATCAGCTAAAGTGCATGCCAACTAGAAACATATCTCTATTTATTTACAGTAAAATTTCTTTATTCTGTTATAGGAAGAGGTGGGCATAGAAACAGATGAAGAATATAATGTCAAGATGCCAGAAAGGAGATGAAATGATTGTGATCCATCACCCGAGAGACGGATATCATCCATCTTCTTCAGATCTCCATGACAAAAGATACAGTATTCCCGATTGTCTAAACCGAATGTTTTCAATCAATTGTCTACTAGGGTCGTAGGTCAACATCGTTTGGAGCCGATTTAGAAAATTGCCCAAGGTGATCAAAATCTTGCTATACGAAGATTGAGCAATGTGCAGGGTAGGCTACTCAGGCCCCAAGGCCTTCTGGGTCTACATAACTGACAAGATTGTGGGCTGTGTTTTTATTTGTGGACCAGATTGAAATGTTTGGCCCGTCTGATTTGGTGGGCTGTCTCTTGAGAGCCAAGCCCTGGTCTATGCTATGTCTCTCAAGGAAAAGAGATGTTGTCACTGTGATATTGGAGTATGGTGGTTAAAGTCACTATTTAGAACAACCGCTAGATGGAGACATTACTCATTTCTGCCAAGCTATCAGATCAAAAGTTTGTTATCTGAAATAGTGTCTGTTTATACCTATTCCTAAACGTGAGCTAATTTGAAAATTGATTCATTTTTGTTGTTGTCACATTAGTTGGAATTCCTGGTTTAGTCAGATTTCAATGTTCATTATGATTATATTGTTTTAAAGGAGTCTTGTTGTTTCTAGAGGTGTGGTTATTCTCTCATTGCATCTGTTCTATCTCCTCGATACTGCAGTCAGTACACTATAAGAACAGTTCCAAGAGGTACTGTTAAGCTGGGGTGGGCAACCTACGGCCCGTGGGCCACATGCGGCCCGCCAGTGATTTTTTATGCGGCCCGTGAGATGTCTCAAGAAAAAGAAAAAAATCAATCTATTTTACATCATCACAAAAAAATGAGCTAGCTGCTTAGAATTTATCGGCACTAATGGTGCTGTCAGGTAGGCCTATTATCCCCATTAAATATCAACTGTACTGTATTGACATTATGTTTTGTGAATACAGATTAAGTACACACACCTATTGCTGGAAAGTCCTCGTAATCGAAGGTTTGAAACCAACAGCAGGTTGTTGGTTAGGCGCGGCCCAGTCAAATTCTCACACCTTATATCTGGCCCATTCATTCGAAAAGGTAGCCCACCCCTGTGTAAAAGTAAAGTCACACAAGTTAGAGCCCGGGGCATGAATATCCAACAACTTTAATTTAATGATGATGGGCAAGCAGTAACAAGCAAGTTAATTGTTGTTTCTAAAGAAGAGAGAGTATCTTTGGAAGTCTTCACCTCTTGAATGTTGTCAAGTTTTCCCTCAGAGGTACATTATATTTTACATTCAACGACTTGACTGACTTTTCCTATCCATCAGAAACGGACCTTTCACTAGAGAATGATTTTGCTAATTTTTTTAGTTTCTTAAAATTTAATTGTACACGTACCATGCCAATACCACTTTTCCAGTGTCAGCACCTTGCCTTAAATTAATATATATATCTCACGAATATATGT